>PISX010014757.1:0-51904 GCA_004024625.1 Mellivora capensis
AAAATCAAGCGTGAAGTCCTAGGTAGACGTCGAAGTGACACGTCTGGAATGAAATGGGTACCAGTTGAGTCGTTGCCACGAATAGCCCCAGGTATGTTCAGCTTGGTCTTTTTCTTCCTTGCTTCTTGGTGTGTTGGGGGAGCTTTAAAGATATTGTGTGTTTTTTCATGAGCATGGGACAACATCAGTTATTTTGAGAAATAAGAAAAAGGTGATAGGGGCACTCTCATGCTTTTTTGCACAAAAAACAGAAGAATGCACTTTACATTTTTCCATGATGTTTTATGAGCAATTGGCTACTCGTTGACTTGTGAACTTATTTTTGCCAAATGAACCATTCAAGATGGGGACTGCAATTTAGAAACACATAGACTCAAGTTATTTAAAAAGTCTTAGTACACGAGAACGTTAAAACATACATTCATTGGAGAAGCAGGCTTTCACAAAGTGGGAAATTTTAACTTTTCAAAGTCCTTTATAACCCCGTCCTTTTCTCTTTTTTGGCCCAAGTTTCACAGACAATCAACCTTAGGCGGTCAGTGGAGTTTATACCAGTGAACTTTGCCACCCGGTTTAATTTCCCTTTCAGCTTGGCTTGGTCATAATATCCACCTAATGGGATCCCATCTCCCAAATTTCTAGTCGTCCCTGCATTGCACAATGGATGGAGCTAATCATGTTTTAAATAGACTAAATATTACAGGGACATAAAAAGGCTCATTATGTCTTAGTCAGGAATATTAAACATCTGTGACCTGGGAGAGGAGAAAGGCAGAGATGAAGTTTGACGTTTGAGTGAAAAGTGGGTGATAAAAACAATTAGGGCATTAATGGAAGAAGATTCTGGACTTTTTAGCACCACTGACCTTTCCGAGCATACTGCTTCTCTTTGCTAGTCTCTTTGATTGCTATGTTTCCTGAGAAGGAAAAGGATAATTTAGGGGATTGGCTGAAAATTCCTTCAATCTCTTCAGCGGAGGAGGGCTGCTGCTCTGCCCCGTTACCCGAGGATTGGTAGCTCTCTAGGCTCGGTTCCTCATCTGGGAACCATCACCCCGTCAGGACCTCACTGCTGGATGCCCCGAAGACAGTCTGGACGACCAGGCTGATTTGCGACCCCCCGCGCACTCACACGCAGGGCGCAGGGCGCGGCAGACCACGCCGCAGGGGCAGAGGCAGGGGCAGGCGTCCGCAGTCAGAGGGACCTGGGTGTCAGCCCTTCTCGGCTGCCGGCTGCGAGACAGAGCCTCCTGGAGCCCTGTTTCCTCATCTGTAAGAGGGAGTTAAATTACATCAAGGGCTGTGAGAGCAAAGAAGATACCTAAACGGAGCAACTAGAATAGTACTGGGCACCGTAGAAGTAGTCATTCCATTGCTTCTCCCTCGCCTTCCAGATTCCTGGGAAGACCTTTTTGTACAGGCGACTGTGCGTTCGGTTACTCCTCCCCCTGTGTTTACATGGTACTGACCCACGGGCGGGCACGGGGCTGCGTGTTACAGAGACGAGATCGTCAGAATGCACATTTTCAAGTAGGTCAGAGAATGGAGAGAACAGGATTAAGTGTGTAATCTTGGTCTGAAGAGAAGTCAGTTAATTTTGTTCTATATTCTCGTTTGAAACAGTTACGAGTGGCTGACATTTAATGGGCACCCGTTAGAGCCAGGGCACTGTACTGTTTTAAATGTGATGCTTGTTTTCATTTTCAAAATATTATTTTTGATGTCATAACAAGATCCATTATGATTATTATAAAGGTATGAAAATTAAGTTAGGGATAAATTTGAAAACAAAAACAATGCTTCATAGTTTTTTTTGAGAGGACCACTGCTGGAAGATATCCACTATTAACATTTGGGTGTGTAACTTTCCAGAACATTCTGAGACCTTCTTTTTGTAATTATATACATAAATATATATCAATTTGTGTATGTGTATTCATATGTTAGAAAATACAGAATTTTGAAAACAAAATGGAATTACATATTACTGATTCATAGCATGTCTTTTTTGTCAGTAGTAGATTATGAATCTCTTCTCACAGTCTATAATTTTTAACTGCTTAGTTGTTTCCAATGTTTATAGTACAGACAATTCTGAAAAAGTTTTGCATAGCCATCCTCACATCTTAGCCAGAACACCTGGGGCAACTTTAAAAAAAAATTATTTATTTAAATTTCTGGGGCAATTTTGAACAGGTGACTTTGTGGCTATTGCCAGATTCCTCTCCAGAAACAATGTATTACTTACACACCCCCAGCAATCCATAAGGGACCTACTTTTCCTCTTCACACACATTTTTATCATTTTTCTTATCCCTCCTAATTTAATAACTGAAGATCTCTTCTTGTTTTTGCTTTTATTGCTTCACTTACTAGCTAGGTTGATCATTTCTTGGCCATTTCTGTTAACTTAAGCAATTCTTAAAATAACTTAAAATAAAGTTTGAATTCTTTTGCCCGGTTTTAAAATAAGAAAGTTGGCATCAGAGATGTTCACAGAAGTTAACTCAAGCTCACCCGGCTGGCATGTGCCAGGGCTGGACTCACACTCAGATTCATTTCATGCTGGAGCTACTGCTTTGGCTCAGATCCTCTCATCTCCCCGGGCGGCTGGCAGATAATGCCCACCCGACAGACTAGAAGACGTAGTTGATGAATTTATTTGCTTCTTCATTGAATAGGAATAGCAAGTGCCCCCTGCCTGCAGAGTCCTGGGTGAAGCTCAGGACCATGGAGGTTCTTCTTAGGACTATTTCGTTACGGGAAAGTTCTATAAGAGACCATCAGAGCAATACTGGAGTCCTAATGTTAAAGCCAACAGTAGGCTGGGGACTTACTAAGTGGAAAACTTTATAGTGGGGGAGAGGAGGGGCAAGCAATTACATGAAGCAGAAGCATATTTGGGGCCAAAGCTAATGGGCTTTTTAAATGGGATTAAACTTGAAGTTCAAGATCCCTGGCCATCTGGGACAAGAAGGATAAGAAGGCAGTAATGAGAAAATGGCATCTTGGAACACTCACGCTGAGTCACTTCTGGAGGATGTGTCTTCCTCAGCCCCGAGTTCCCCGCTGCAACACGGTCTCCAGCATAGAGTGCGCTGCACAGAGCTATATGTGTGGCTGGAGGAACGAGCCAGAAGGATTATGTACCTGCCACCGCCAAACACACACCCCCACTAACATTTATTCCTACCTCCATAACCTGGCCCCCCTTTTCAAGGTCATTCCCTTGACCTGTGCTCTCCACACTTCCGTCAGGGTCCTTGTCCCATCACCTGGATCTTCTTCTTCACCTTCCACCTGTTTCTTTCCACCCGGACTTAACTGTGCGTAAGTTGCTCCCAACTCCAAAAGAACCCCTACCTCCAGGAGAACAGCTCATCTTCTACTGAATTTCCCTCCTTTCTGGCACATCTGTGCTGTGAAAGTTGGAACGTATTTGAGATCTCTGCTCCCTGACTGTTCCCTATCGACAGTGACATCTGACTTCCACCTCCACCACCCAAGGAAGCAGCCCTTCTTGGGGTCATCAGTGGTCTTTTTATCATCTTAAAGCCAATGGTCATTTTTCATCATGTATCTTCTGTGACCTCAAGGATTCCTAAACCTGCATCCTTCGTTTATAAAACATTTCTTTTTTCTTCCTTAGCCCTGCACCATTCTGGTTTGGCTCCTACCTCTCCTGCTGTACCCTTCATAAATCTTGCTGCCGCTGGCTTCCGGCTCTCTTCTCAGCCCACGGCTTCCTTGCACCCAGGTCGCCGCGCCGGCCTGTATCTCCATCGACCCCCCGACTCTCTTTGGATGTTGTCATTTGCAACCCATTCTTCACAGTGAAAGAAGAGTCCTGGTTTAACAATGCTCAAGTCTGTTATTGTTGAGTTGCTAATATGGTCTTCACTAGCTCTTTGGTAGTTTATTAAGTAACAACTAATTACGGGATGCTTGCTGTGTGCCTGGTACTGCTGTATAGGCTGAGAAGACAGTGATGGCCAAAGTGAAGTTCTAGCCTGGTTAGTTGTCATCTATTAGACAGAAAGAAATAATAAATGAAAGTATCACAGCAGGGAGAGGACAGAGAGGGAGACATCAGAGGACATCCATGCTGGGGAGGAATGGAGAATAGGAGGCTCAACTGTGTAGCCTTTTTGGCCATGGGAGGGATTGGGGTTTTATTCTGATTAAGTCAGATGTCAGGGCTGCAGCAGAGCAGTGACGGCAACTGATCTATATTAAAGGGACTCCTCTGGGTACCGCACAGAGAATGGCCCGTGTGGAACGATGGTGGAGGGACCATGTCTCACAATGGGGCCTTCCGGACCATCTCGGTTCAAGACAAGTGTGCTGAGGTCAGGTTGCATACTATCCAGGTGTCTTGGAGGCTTCTCTTCATAGGGGCCTTATTTAAGCCAAGGTCATGGGCAGCGAAGTCCTCCTGGGATCTCTTCTGAAAGTACATCTGGTACCTGGTCCAGAGCTGGCCTCGTTACCTTATTGGTGCTTGTTGGAGTGCTCTAATGCCTGTTGGATGAAGGAGGAGTAGTTTTAATAGAGCAATGGGAGATGATGTGGCCTTTGATTAAGGAAGAGCCCTCTGCTTGAAGGTGGACTAGAAGTGTCCCTTGCAACACCCATCAAAACCCCCACTTTCTTCAAGAATACTTTGTTCCTTCCCTCCATCAGATGGGATTTTAAATCGTTAACTCTGAACAAATTAATACTTGTACCAAGGAGAGCTTAGAGTAACCTCATTATACAAAGATTATCACAAAAAACGGCAGTCTTCAGGCCCCACTTCTCTGAGTCTACTATCAGTGTTTTCTGAGGCAACCATGTTTGCCGCTTTGGGTTATTTTTTCTGGTTTCTTCTTTCCTTCTTTCCTTTTTTTTTTTTTTAAGATTTTGTTTATTTATTTGACAGAGAGAGACAGCGAGAGAGGGATCACAAGCCGGGTGAGTGGGAGAGGGAGAAGCAGGCTCTTTCTGAGCAGGGAGCCCCATGTATGGCTCCATCCCAGGACCCTGGGATCATGACCTGAGCCAAAGGCAGATGCTTAATGACCGAGACACCCATGCACCCATCTCTTTCCTTATTTCTGAACAAAACAATTTTACTGCTATTTATTGACATTTCAATTTTAGATATTATTTGTTGACTTTATGACT
Source organism: Mellivora capensis (assembly GCA_004024625.1). Taxonomy (NCBI): domain Eukaryota; kingdom Metazoa; phylum Chordata; class Mammalia; order Carnivora; family Mustelidae; genus Mellivora; species Mellivora capensis. Next base: position 5,167 of record PISX010014757.1, read on the forward strand.
ACCATAGATGAATTTAAGGCCTTTCTTACAACTTCTCCACTTATGTTCCCTTTTTCACCTTCCAAAGAGAGTTTGAGCACAATGTTAGCTAAATTATTCAGTGTGGATGACATCCTGGCTATGGAAATATTGCTCAAGAATTATTTATTCAGAAGGGTACAATTACTATATTTCCTCTCTAATATTTTAATGTTTCCTGGAGTTAATAAATGCCCTGTGCATTTGCTTGCTTACTTTTTTTTTCAAAGATTTATTTATTTTAGAAGGGGTGGGAGGGGCAGAGGGAGAGAGAGAGGGAATCTCAAGCAGACTTCCCGCTGAGTACCAGGCTTGACATGGGGCTCGATCTCACGACCCTGAGATCACGACCTGAGCCAAAACTGAGAGTCCATCCAGGAGACCCTGACCCCCTTTTGAAAGAAAGCAAAGTAATTGTTCAGAGCCACCCCAGAAGGTTTCTGCTTCAGCTTCAGAGGTTAACAACCACACCTCTCTACAAGAGAGGCCGGGAAGCTAGACACCATGTGTGTCATGCTTGGTCTGCTTCTTGGGTTGGGTGGGCAGCTGCTCCCCAAGGAACTGGCCTCTTTATCCAACAAGGAGGGGTGAGGTATGGAATTGTTGAGTAGCCACTGCTTGTTCTGTTGTCCCCCTCCCCGTGGGCTTAGGCCTAAACTCACCTGCTTCGACAAGCCAGGCACCCTGTCTGCTTGCTTTCCTTTGTCTGAACTTTAGTTGTCCCCATTACTTGCCTCCCCCACTAACCAGTCTTTTTTTTTTTTTAATTTAATTTATTTATTTGACAGAGAGAGTGAAAGAGAGTGAGCACATAGCAGAGGGAGAGGCAGAAGCAGACTCCCAGCTGAGCAGGGAGCCCCATGTGGGGCTTTATCCCAAGACCCTGGGATCATGACCTGAGCCGAAGGTGGATGCTTAACCGACTGAGCCACCCAGGTGCCCACATTCACAGGTCTTGTCTCCATGGGTTATATTTTATATATTCCCCTCCTGTCATTCTTTCAGGAAGTGACTGCTTTTAGCTGGATCCAGAATATATTTGTGACTGGCTCTAGACCATTTTGTCCCCCATTTTAACAAGACATTTTCCAGAGATGCCTTGATACCCTCCCCGAGTGCAGGAGGCTCCCTGCTCATCCTTCCTTCCTTCCAGAGCGTGACCGAGGGCCTGCCTCACCTCAAGCACAGAGAACACGTTTGCTAGATGGAGCTGCTCACGGGAAATGAGACTTTATGTCTTATTCAGGTCTGCTGGGTGACAGTTTCAGCCAGTGTCTTCTCATTTCTGGCCTCCACAGAACTGTACGGTAGACAATTATGTTTTTCAGGAGAAAGCCAGGAGAATAATTGAAGCTCCTGAGGGAAGAGTTTCAGAGTCAGAGCCAGGCCGATGTGCATTTTCCATCCTGGGCTTCTGAGATGGCTGATCAGAGCTGCGGCTGGAGGGAGGGCAGAGGAGGCCCAGCCGAGCCTCTGGATCCGGAGGGGCTGGCAGAGCCACAGAAGTCCTTCGAGGACGTGGCTCTCAGCGACATGGAGCCCAATGATCTTCAGAACCTCGACAGTCCTCCTGGGCAGGGTGCAGGGCTGGGGAGGGACTATGGCTCTCTGAACAGTTCAGCCACTGGCTGTGTGAAGGTAGACAGAGAGAGGCGCAGGAGGTCATTCGGGTTCTTCAGGGACAGCTTCCTCTGGATTCATCTGTTTGGGGCATCAGAATCTTTTTTTTTTTTTTAAAGATTTTAATTTATTTTTGACAGACAGAGATCACAAGTAGGCAGAGAGGCAGGCAGAGAGAGAGAGGAGGAAGCAGGCTCCCCGCTGAGCAGAGAGCCCCATGCAGGGCTCGATCCCAGGACCCTGGGATCATGACCTGAGCTGAAGGCAGAGGCTTTAACCCACTGAGCCACCCAGGCGCCCCGGGGCATCAGAATCTTGACTTTGACCATTGGGAATGTCCACCAACCCAGTCCCCACATATAATCGTGCATGGGGTGTTCTTTTAACTCTGAATTTATGACGATAAGAGCATCAGTCGAGGAAATCCATGCCAACACTCTGCAATGAGATGGGTCTATAATTTACTTCACAAATATTAGAAAATAGTCTATAAATGCAGGTTGGGACCTGCTTGGTCTCCACACTATCCTCATGGAGAACCCTTCCTTACTAGGAAGGAGCGCCAGGAAAAGGAAGACGCATTTCCCTCTCTGTCTCTCTGCTTCCTCCCTCCCTCCCTCCCTCCCTCTCTCCCTCCCTCCTTCTCTTTCTTTTATCTTTCTATTATATATCTAATATCTATCAATCTATCATCTATCTATCATCTCTGTCCCTGCTCTCCCAGCTTTGTGCAGGTATAACTGACATATCATAAGCTGTGGGTATTAGCAACTTATAAATTCTGTTCCATGCATACACCGATGAACCCATGACCACAATCAACACGTGGACAATCCATTACCCCTACAAGTATCTTCATGCTCCCTTGTAATTGTTCATGTACAACCTTCTCATCCACAAGCAATCACTGATCTGCTTTGTGTCACTATAGAGTAGTGTGCATTTTCTATTATTTTCTGTAGATTATACAGTATGCATGCATTCTTTTATGTCTGGTTTCTTTAGCTCAGCATGATTATTTTGAGATTCATTAATGTTTCAGTGTGTATTAACAGATTATTCTTTTTTATTGCTGAGTAATATTCCATCGTATGATATTCCAGAATTTGACTAGCCATTTACCTGTTGATAGATGTTTGGGTTGATTTTTGTTTTTCTGGCCATTACAAATAAAGCTGCATGAGCTATCGTGGATAAGTCTTTAAGTGGACTGGATTGTTCTTGTCACTTTCACATTCGTCTACTCCCACGGTGATGGGAAGTGACCATGTCTTGGTTCACAACATGTGTTTTCAGGTCTCAGTCTTCTGCTATGACATTTTTCCCATTATAAACTTTACCTTCTGAGTCTTTACTAATGAAGTGTTCTGGAAGTTTCTGCATTGCTCAGGTACAATCTGCAAAATCCTGGCTGGGGATGAGCAAAGCTGCGGCTCTCTGTCTACCATGAGCTCCTGGGTTCTGAACGTGCTGTGTTCCTACCAGTTCTGTTCTCTCTGGGAGTGGCACTTCATAAGTTTGCTGCAGCGCTGGGAGGAGGCATTTTAAAACCCCATTGACAAGAGTCAGATCCTGCTAGGAGTCCATGCCACAAAGTAGCCCTTTCTGGGCGGTGACATAGATTCCAAAACACTTTCTGGACAATCCTATTGCCTAATCCTCCTGCAACAACTGAGTGGGAATGGCCTGGGGACCTATAATAAATTCAGGGAGGAAGAGCATGCAGGCTGCACCTGGATGTCTTATCAAAGCCTCTCATGGTTCCTTTTTTGAATCATGATGCAGACGCAGGCCAAGTTTTTGAGTACTAACTTGCAAAAGTCATAATCAACAGTGCAATTTCCATTACTATCTTGCAACTTTCCAATCCCTGTTCCTGTAAAGTACTTGTTTGCCTTCTCCACTCCCCAGTAGCATCATGCTGTGTTAAAATTTGTATCGTTGGCTGTCTTCTCACACATCTGTCCCCACAAACTGCAGGTTCTGCTTTCAAGTTCACTGATTTACTTAGCATCTCAAATCTACCAGTGATCTGCTCTGGTGAAATCTTTATTCTGGATATTTCCCTGTTCAGTTTCAGCATTTCTATTTCTTTTTTTTTTTTCAGTGTTTCAAGATTCATTGTTTATGCATCTCACCCAGTGCTCCATGCAATACGTGCCCTCCATAATACTCACCACCAGGCTCACCCATCCCCCCAACCCCCTCCTCCAAAACCCTCAGTTTGTTTCTCAGAGTCCACAGCCTCAAATCGTCTCCCCCTCCGATTTCCCCCAACTCACTTCTCCTCTCCATCTCCCCATGTCCTCCGTGTTATTCCTTATGCTCCACAAGTAAGTGAAACCATATGATAATTGACTCTCTGCTTGACTTATTTCAGCATTTCTATTTTAAAAAAATAATTTCTATGTCTTTACTAATATTTCCTCCTTAATGAGACCTTGTTCTCATACTTTGAACAGATGTATAGCAACTGATTTAAGGAGTGTTGTGAAGTCTTTATCTAGTAAGTCCAGTAAGTTCCCAGTGGCTTCTTGAGGCTCTAGGTAGGCAACCTCCTTTACCTGTCTCTGTGTGTGTGTGTGTGCGCCATAATGTCATTATCGAAAATGGTGCATTTTCGATAATATAATGTGGTTGGAAATTGGACTCCCCTGTTGACAGGATTTGTTATTGTTATTCCTTGTTTTGTCCTTCTTGATGCTAATTGTTTATGTAGTGACTTGTCTGGACTAATTGTTTAAAGTCTGTATTTTCAGAGTACCGAGGTGGCACCATCGGCTGAGAGTCTGACTCTCGGTTTCAGCTCAGGTCATGATCTCAGGATCTTGTGATCGAGCCCCACATGGGGCTGCACACTCAGCAGGGAGTCTGCTCGAGATTCTCTTTCCCCCGCCCCTCCCCCCTTTCTCTTTCTCTCTCAAATAAATAAATACAATCTTAGAAAAATAAACAAAGTCTGTATTCTCTCTCATGTGCAGCCACTAAGGTCTGTAGCCAGTTAACTTAGTGGTCAGCTGAAGATTCGACAGAAGTTTCCTTAAATGCTTGAAAGAGTGTCTCACACTTTGCCAGGAGAGCTGAGTTTGTGTGTTTGGACTTGCTCTCAGTACCTGAGCTGTTTACAACTCTTCCTTCACCCCTTTTTCCTGCCTGCACAGAGCCTCCAGAGAGCCCATGATGACTCTGGGCCTTCTCAGATATTTCCTGAGACTGTGCACAGCCCTGCACATGGTTCTGGCCTCCTAGATCTCAGAAATATGTCGGAGCTTCTCAACGTGTCAAATGACCACCTCACTCCCCAGATCTTTCAGGGTTTGTGGCTAGCCCTTTTCCTTGCCTCCAATAGTCTCATCACCTCAGGCCACTGCATTACAACATTAAACACCTGCCCCTCACTTTTTAATAGACTTAATTTTTTTAGAGCAGTGTTAAGTTCATAGTAAAAATCAGCAAAAGATACCAACAGCTTCCGTATATCTCCTGCCCTTACAAACACACAACCTCCCTCCTTATCAACATCCTGGCACAGACTAGTACGTTTGTTACAATCCACACTTCTCCATGGATACGTCACTACCATCCAAAGTGCCTTGCTCACTCTTGGTGCTGTACATTCTATGGGGTTTGGAAAACATGCAATTAATCCACCTTGGTAGTATCATACAGAAGAGTTTCAGTGCTGGAAAAATCCTCAGGGCTGTCTGTTTACCCTTTCACCCCCTTCTCCCCTGGCAACCACGAATCTTTTACTGTCTCCACTGTTTTGCCTTTTCCAAAAGGTCATATACTTGGAATCATACCATGTGTAGCCTTTCTGGATTGGCTTCTTTCACGTAGTGATATGCATGTAATGCTCCTCTGTGTCTTTTCATGGTTTGATAGCTCATTTCTTTTCGGTGCTGAATAATATTCCCTTGTCTGGATGGACCACAGTTTCTTGATCCATTCACCTGCTGAAGGACATTTTGATAGCTTCAAAGTTTTAATTTGCAACTCCCCGATAATATATGATGTCGAGCATCTTTTCATTGGCTTATTTTCCATCTGTACACCTCTTTGATGAGGTGTCTGTTTATATTTTTTCCCATTTTAAAATCAGATTATTCACTTTGTATTGTTGAGTTTTCAGAGTTCTGTGTATATTTCGGATAACAGTCTTTATCAGATGTGTCCTTGGCAAATATTGTGTCTCCGTCTGCGTTTTCTCTTCTCGTTCTCTTGACCGCTGATTGTTTTTGACAAACACCCCGGGGATAGGACTTTTCTCATTGTGTGGGCTCTGAATCAGATCAGATAATGAACAGCCCTGTGAATGGGGCTTTTCAAGGACTTGCCAGACAAGCAAACTAGGACAAGGTGATGGGGATGGGGCTTTCTCAAGAACCCCAAACCGGATCTGTCCCCTCCAGTGTCTGCTCGACTGCTTGCTTTCACAACGGCTGGCGGTGGCAAGGCAGCAGTTTTGCAAGGTTCCTGTGGAGCTGGGGGTAAAAAGGGATGAAAATAGGGCAAGTGAAAACATCACAAAGCTCCCTATTTTTACCATGATTCAGCTAGTTTTTCTTGAATAAACAGTTCTTGGATTATTCCAAGATATTCGTCAACTGCTCAGGTCCAAGTAAATTTCTTTGCAATAAAGTTGGTCTGGATTTCCAGGCCCACCTTACACTGACTGAATCAGACCGTCTTGGGAGAAGACCCCAAAATCTACATTTTAAAGGCTTTCTTAGCCAAAAACTTAAAAAAATTGTTAATTTCTGGAGCTCTGAAATCATTAATTAATTAATTAATTAATTAAGCCAGTGTTCCTGTTGCCTTTATGGAGGTGTAAGGTTTTACAGGGTCCTTTGTCTGCCATTCTGGAAATCTGTCTCTTATTGGCCCTTTCCTGCAAACTAGTCTTACAGTGTTTTTCATATTGTGTGTGATGTTAAAAGCTGTTTCATACAACAAGGACTCTATGCTTGTGGGAAACAATACATAAGCAGATTTTTTGTTTTTTGTTTTTTTTCTTTTTTTAAAAATTTCATTTCTTTTTAGCGTAACAGAATTCATAGTTTTACACCACACCCAGTGCTCCATGCAATGCGTGCCCTCCATAATACCCACCACCTGGCTCTCCCAACCTTCCACCCCTCCTCTCTGCCCCTTCAAAACCCTCAGGTTGTTTTTCAGAGTCCATAGTCTCTCATGGTTCATCTCCCCCCCAATTTCCCTCAACTCCCTTCTCCTCTCCATCTCCCCATGTCCTCTGTGTTATTTGTTATGCTCTGCAAATAAGTGAAACCATATGATATTTTTAAAACAAATCTCTGTGTCGCATTCTCTTTTCCACCTTTGATTTCAACATACCCTTGGTGCACAGTCCCCTACCTGCTGGAGGTCTTACCTCCTGCCCCTGTAGCAGAGTTTCATACTCCTCCTCTGCTTTATTGTCTCCTGGCTTCTCCCTAAGCCCCTGAAAGACCCTTGACCTGTGTGAAGGTGCCCAGGGGTGTAAACAATTTAAAGCTTTTGGGGTAACCCTCAACCCATAGGGGAACAGAGGCAGATCTTCCTGTATCAAGATAGACAATCTAATGGCAATTCCACACCATTCCTTATAGGACCCCTTGGAGCTCAATCTGCTCGTAACTGTAGTGGAAAATAGTTCAGTAACACATAATTTATTGACTTTTTCTCCTTCCCTGTGTCACCATCCCTTCTTCCCTGCTTCCTGTGATCACCTTTGAAACTCTTTCTGCAAAGTATGTCTCAGATATTACCTGTAAGGAAATCCAAACTAAGATACCATGGTTTTAGGAAAGGGTAAACATTTCCCCTTTACTACAGTTCTTAGAGTTTTATCCATTGTTTCAGAGTATCCTTTTGTAACAGAATATTATGGTATGCTTTTCACCATTGAACCTTTTTAAAATTATCATCTTGAGGACATATGCCTCATGGAATATGATCATGCTTTCTGAAGTGTTGGTTTAGCATATACAGTTCTCTTTTGGGACTTAGGGTATTTTAAATGCTAATTAATGAGAGGTAAGCATATTTAGCATTAAACACATTAGTCTTCTGAGGACACAGTACCAAAGAATTTTGGGTGTTGGACAAAAATATCTTAACATCATGATCCCTCAATATGACACATACATTATAATATTCCAACTTGCATGACAAACCATGGTGGCATGACTGGCAAGGCTCATGTGATACAGAGATGGTAGACTTTCCCATGACACAGAGTTAACAGTTTATATTCTATTTGATGAAAAATTTGTGATGTCTATTCTACAGCAGAACAATACAATTGTGATGCAGCTGCTTTTATGTATTAAAAGGTTCCATGTTTATCTTATAGTATTCAGTTTGGGGGCACCTGGGTGGCTCAGTCGATTGAGTGACCAACTCTTGATATCCGCTCAGGTCATGATCTTGGGACCCTGGGACTAACTGCCCATCTGACTCTGTATTCAGCACAGGGTCTGCTTGTCCCTCTCCCTCTGCTCCTCCCCCCACTTGCACTCCCGCTTTCTATTTCTCAAATAAATAAATAAAATCTTGCAAAAATATTCAATTTGGAGGATGCTAGAATTTTGTGGTAATGTTGGCTTTTATGCATGTGGGTATGAGGGATGTAATGACAACTTCTTGTCTACATCTCATGGTTTGGGGTACACCTTTTCCCTTCGATGTGCTTTGGTGATACCTCACACTCTAGGTTATTAGAGGAGTCCAGTGGTTTTCAGCCCATTGGATACCATCTCTTAACTTTTCCATATTGGCAATAGATGAGAAGCTCTCTTTTTCTTTTGAATAAAGGACTGTAGGCATGCAGGTCTGGAGCTGGTGGTGGCTGTTTTGCCTTCTACATGGAGAAAGCTGGACCATAGTAAGAAAATAAAGCCAGTTTCACAGGGAACCAGAGATGAACACAAGTGGATAGAAAGATGGAGTACTACTGTCATTATTTGAGCCCTTATATATAGCTATGCCTGAAGGCAGCTTTGTTCCAGGACTTGCCAGCTGCATGAGTCAATAAATTCTCTTTATTGCAACTTGCTGAGCTAGTTGGTCCTGCAATTCTGTCACTTGTGACCAAAATTCTTGACTTAGGGTAGGTTATAATACAAAGCCCATGTTAAATAATCGAGCTTGGTTCTGGCTCCCCCACCACCATCACCCTGCTCCTTATAAAGGGTGGGCTTTTGCTCTGGAGTCAGGCAGACCTGGGTTTATATGGTTTTACTGAGGGTTATCATCACCAACAATCTGTGACAGAAGTATCCAAGCATCAGTGTGAGAAGGTATGTTTTAAACCAATATAATCTGGGGTGAAAATCCTGGATATGTCACTTTCTGTCTTTGTGTTATTGAGCACATTTCATAATCTCTTTGAACTATATTTTCTCAATGTACTGTGTGAATTATAGCTCTTAACTTTTGTAGTTATTTTGATGATCAGAAATGATTTGCTTTGCAAGCTTGATAAATAATTGTTATATGTTTTGAATACCTCATTAGTTTTTCTTATTCCATAAAAGCAGTATTTTAACAAAAGCAGAGGAAGAAACAAATGGAACAAAAACAAGAACATTCAACCTCAGACTTTGCTGTCTCTGATGGTTCCAAGTCCATGCAAACAAAGGTTACAGGACATCACGCCTCGGAGAAACATGATATTGTTTCCACCTTTGTTCTCTCAACAAAAGAACTAAATACTGAATGTTTATAATCACTGACCTGTAAATCTGTGATCTTCACAAATATAATAATTTCTCTCATTTGCAAGAGTTTTGTGGGAAGCCATCCTCTCCCTCCACAAATAACAGAAGAGAAGACCATTTTCTTCTGCTCCTTTCATCCCCACATTCTCCATGGTATTAGCGGCAGATCTGATTACTCATTAAGAGAGGGATAAGAGACTATGCCATGTATTTATATTCTTTTTCTCTTTTAACTCACCGCTGACAACCCTGCGAGGTGCTAGAGACCCTACCATGCTGTGGGTGCCTGCTGGGGTTTGTTCCTCTTGCAAGGTCTTTTCATTGCCTTCTGTTGGCAAAGCTAACAATAGAAAAAATAGTTGAAGGGCCCAGCTTACTTTTTTTGCAGCACTGGCATTGAAGGATTAACTTTCGGTTGAGAGACAATAAATTGATAATGGGCTCACTTACCGAACATCCCAGGAGGTGCTCAGGAAGAGAGAACACATGGTACCAAGAAGCAGACACTGGAAGGGAATTTACTTTTAAAAGGAGAAAATGTCGGGGTGCCTGGGTGGCTCAGTGGGTTGAAGCCTCTGCCTTCAGCTCAGGTCATGATCCCGGGGTCCTGGGATCGAGCCCTGTGTCGGGCTCTCTGCTCAGCCAGGAGCCTGCTTCCCTTCCTCTCTCTCTGCCTGTCTCTCTGCCTACCTGTGATCTCTGTCTGTCAAATAAATAAATAAAATCTTTAAAAAAGGAGAAAATGTCATATTAAGTGGTTTAGAAAAAGAGTTGGAATGAGGTTTTAATTTAGAATCACAAAATTCGAAAATTTGAAAGTAAAGATATTTACTGGCAAGGAATCATACTTAGCTTATAATTGGAATTTCCTGCACCTTAGTTACTTAGTCTGAAAAAAAAAAAAGGTTTTAATACTGGAACTTCCTTTTCAGGTTCTTGTGAGAAACTTAATGACATTTACACATAATGGATTTAAAACAGTAGCTGGTATATATTAAATGATGAATAAACATTAGCTACTGTTTTAAACTTTTAGAATGCACGAAATGGTTGAGTATTTATTTATATTGTTTTTCAAGATCATATTTTAATAAATGCATTCAATAATTTCATTTACTATATATTTATTGATCATCTGCACACACTCCTCTATACATTTAGAGTAGATCAGTGACAAAAAAGGGAAAAAAGACCTTAAGGGGATAATATTCTAGCACAACTGTACAAGCATTAATAACCCTATAAGTTCTGCCTTTCTTCTCTCTTCTCTCTTTACCTCTGAATAGAGAGAGCGACAAAGGTCCAGAACAGAAATGGGCAAACAGCAGCCAGTAGAGCACAACTGGTCCACCGCTTATTTTCGCAAATAATTCATTGGAGATTATTGGAATTCAGCCATGCCCATTCATTTCTGCATTTTCTAAGGCAGCTTTCAGGCTGCAATGGCAGAGTTAAGTAGTTGTGACAAGGACCAGAGGACCTGCAAGTTGAAAATACTATCTGGTCCTTTACAGGAAAAGATTGCCAACCCCTGATCTAAAAAAAAGCAGAGCTACATGGATGGAAAGAGTGTGAGAGGAGGAGAACTTCCCTTCCACCCATCCCACCCCATGCCACCTGGATCCACCCACATTAGACCACATCTTGAGTGAGAAACAAGTTTGTATTTGTGTGAAGCCTCTGAGATTTGGGGGATGTTTGTTACAATAGTTAGCTAACAAAAATAGTTAGTTTGTTACAATTGTTACAATAGTTATTATTGTTACAATAGTTACAATAGCTGTAACTATTGTTACAATAGTAGCTTACAATAGTAAGTAAATAGCTTACTGATTTAAATTGTCACATTTTCTAAAGCATTTATCAATTTTACCCATGGTGGTTCTTAATCTTTAATATTCGTATAATTCTTTTTTGAAGTGCCTCTTAGGTTGCTAATTTTTTCTTTCTCACCAGATAACCATCTACCTCAGTGAAATTCTAATTTGTCAATGGACAACCTGGGCTTTGAGAACTTCTCCAGCACGGCTTTCATGGAATCCACAGAAGTCTATACCTTTGCAAGCATTCCAATTTCATTTTGCAAACAGTTCCCATAGCATTTGTATAACATTTGAACTATTTGGGGTCCGCAGGATAATCAACTAGAACAGAGAGGTGGTAATAGGACTAGAGTCTGTGTTATAACAAGAACTGTTTTTTGTTTTAAACAGTCAATTTATTCATGATTATTTTTGCATTAAGGTCGTTTGGTTTCTCTGTTCAACTTTGTAACTGGGGAATAGTTATCAAGTACTCAGAGGAGGCTCCTTTTTGTATATGTAGGAGAGTCAAGGGAGAGGGAGCATCTAACTTCTGCTGGGAAAGTTGAGACATGATTAACAGAGGACAAGACATTTTTTAAAAATTTCTTTTCAGCGTAACAGAATTCATAGTTTTACACCACACCCAGTGCTCCACACAATATGTGCCCTCCATAATACCCACCACCTGGCTCCCCCAACCTCCCACCCCCCGCCCCTTCAAAACCCTCAGGTTGTTTTTCAGAGTCCATAATCTCTCATGGTTCATCTCCCCTTCCAATTTCCCTCAACTCCCTTCTCCTCTCCATCTTCCTAAGAACAAGACATTTGAGTTAGGTGTTAAGGGGTAAATATGAGTTTTCCAGGAAAGAATGGGGTTAGACATTGTAGAGAGGGTTTATGTAAGTAGATGTTAATGACACACGTCTGGGCACATATTTTCCCCCCAAAGATTTTATTTATTTATTTGACAGAGAGAGAGAGAGAGAGAGAGAGAGAGACAGCAAGAGCAGGGACACAAGCAGAGGGAGTGGGAGAGGGAGAAGCAGGCTTCCTAGGGAGCAGGGAGCCCAATGTGGCACTTGATCCCAGAACCCTGGGATCATGAATCTAGCCAAAGACATACACATAATGACAGAGCCACCCAGGCACCCTGGGCACATGCTTTTAACAGAGTTGTCTGTGGAAGCATGAAGTGTCCACACGAGGCATGGCCACAAGTTGAGAAGGTGACAAAATCATAGCAAGGTCAGTAAGCCTTCTCTACCCCTTAACAAGATTTTTGGCCTTTTCTTTAAGCATTAGGCCCCTGGTTTTAAAATGCAAACCTATTGTGTCAGGTTTCATATCTCTGCTGTAACTCCCATCCTACCCCCTCGACAAATTCATTCATAGACTGAGGAATTCCAAACACTTATTTAAAAACCATTGCAGGGAATACCACGGGTGTCTGTGAAATGGCAGAGTCCCATGAGGAAATGTGAATTTCAGCAGGACCAAGGTGGTGTCGCGTATGGACAGGAGGAAGAAGAAACTGAAGCCAGGAGAGCATTTAGGAGAATTGCTTCTGTGTTCACTGCAGCCGCATTCAGAACCAAGGATGATATAGGTACCTTGTAAATATGTGTGGGTTGAAAAAAACTCCTATCTTAGGAGTGGGTGAAACACTTATCAGGTATCTTATAGGCAAAGTAAGAGAGCCCTACATCATTGTTTATTAACCAAAGATCATCAGGACAAAAGTTCAAGGTGTGTCTTGGTGTCTTCATTGAGAGGCCAGAGCATTTGGTTGAAAAGAGTGATGCTGGTGTGCCTGGGCAGCTCAGTTGGTTAAGTGTTGGCCTTTGACTCAGGTCATGATCTCGAGGTCCTGGGATTGAGATCCATGTCTTGCTCCTAGATCAGCAGGGAGTCTGCTTCTCCCTCTCCCTCTCCCCCTACCCCCACTGTGGTCTCTCTCTCTCTCTCTTAAATAAATAAATAAGAGCTTAAAAGAAAAGAAAAGAAAAGAAAAGAGAGATGCGTGCCCCTCTTGGGACCATCCTGATGGGAGAATGAAAACTCTGAGCTGACTCTTGGCCATATAGAGTACAGTTTGCAAGCATAAACCATGCTTTCGCCAATTCAACCAAGTTCCAGAAATTAATGTCAAGCCCAAGGCTGAACAAACCAAGAGCTCAGTATCCTCCATGCCTGTCTGGGCAAAAACTGGTAATGTGATGGTTTTGTTATTGGTAAGACACACTAATTTCACACTCATATGGCTAGAGACTCTAGTGTCGGCATAGTAAAAGTATAAAAGAAATAAAATAGAGGCACTAACAACTGACATGTGTATTTGAGACTAACTAGAGTACTATTATTATTATTAGCTTCCATTTATTTGGTTCCCACTATGGACCTAGTGTTTTGCTTACATTAACTTTCAACCTTACAAGTACCCTGCTTGGTTTCATTAGTTCAGTCGCCAGACATCCTCCAAGCTCCATTTCACATGCCACTTCCTCCATGAAGCCTCCCTGACCAGCAGTTGCTACCCTCCCATGTCTACACAGTCCTCATGACATTTGTCACTTTGTTTAGAATTTCTGTTAATTTTGTTCTGCTACTACTTCCCCCTCTAGCCTCTTCTTTGATGGCTGAATCTGTGTTGGGCTTACCCCTTTTCCCTCATCCCATTCTTCAAGAAGATTCTTGAAGAAGTACCTGTCATTCACCCACTGTCTCAAGGAATTCGGTAGATGCAGCCCTGGTGTCCTTGTGGAGCTAGTTCCTAGTATTATGGAGGAAGCAGATATTTAAACATAATTTCAGGATACCCATACTGATCCCAGATATTTAGGTTGGGTGTTGAAGAACAAGAGGGTAAAAGTACAGGCAAAGATTTGAAGATGTTACAACTAAGGTCACGTTTGCACTTGGACAGTAGATTGCAGTTTGGATGGTCAGAGGATGGGGAAGATGGTAAGAAACAATGGGCAATGCGTCTAGAAAGGTAGTTTTTAAAGTCACACATCCAGCCTCTGCTGCTACAGCCCTTGTGACTTAACAGGTGTCAAATGTCTATTGACTGTCTTGCTTTCCCTTACAACATGGCATTTCTTATAAAGCCCTTGCTACCTTCTGTGTAATATTTTAACTCAAAATTTTGTAGAGTGTGGAGAGAGAATAAGAAAGCAAGGTTTTGAAAACCTTGGGTTGAGATTCAATTTCCTCATCCTCTTTTGGCCTCTGTGCTTTTGTTCTAACTGAGAAACACCCTCCTTGAAGTCAGTAGAAAGTTTGGGTTCTTGGCACGACATAAGTTCAAGCCCTTAGACATTCTATTTTTAATAGACAGACATGGTTGAGTTTTTGTAAATGAAAAAAAAATCAATAAGGCTTTGATATGAAGACTTTGCTTTTCATTTTTTTTTCTTTTTATTTTGGGTACTTTTTTTTTTTTCTGGTCAGGAGTGAAAGTCACTCTGTACCAAAGAAAAATGATGTCCACAGCTGAAATATGTTTTCACTGATGTTTTTTGATCAGCTCAATGAATACCAAGTGCTTTCAGAGACTCAGGATCCTGCTGGAGCTGGGGCAGGCCTGTGGAAACTAAATTTGTGCATCTCTTGGCATTTTTGTGGACTCCGTCATTATTTTAAGGTGTCTGTTGGAAGTCAAAGTTTTCATGGTTTATTAAATTTAGAACTAGAACTCACCAGATATGTGGATACTCTTATGTGAAGAGCAGAGACTCTTATCCCCATCCTGGTCCCTTCCAATTATTTCAAACATTTGGTGTCAAACTCTGATGGGTGATTCATCATGTCACTTCTTGAAAACCTTTGATAGGTCTCCATTGTCTACAGGACAAAACCCAGATTCATGGTACACTGCAATTTGTTATGAACAAAAAGCTCTTGGCTAGAAATGGACAGATCCAGGCTCAAGGTACAGTGAGACTGCTGATTGGTAGTGCTGCTCTTCATGGGTATCCATGCCTCTGGGGATTCAGAGCCTCCACAAAGAAATTTTTGGGGGCAAGATGGTCTCTGGCTTGTCTTTGGATTCTTTGTTTTTTGTTTGAAAATTCCATCTCTGCTTAAAATTCTCAAACTTCTCTTCTACCAATATTTACCAGGTGTCTACTATATGCCAGGAGATTACAATACATTATCCCCTTTGGTCTTTACATAATTATAAGAAATATTTGCATGTTGGATGTTGGAGGAAAGCAAACAGAGATCCAAGGTCATATAGCTGGTACATGGCAGAATTGTGACAGATGAAGTAAGGGTTCAGGAGATATCAGAGCCTTGTTTTGCTGTGCCCAATGTGCAATATTATGAACTTACTAAGTTGATACCACTTAAGCAAATGGAGGCTGAATATTCTCAATGCTGTAATGAGGTGGACATTGATTCTAGTCTTCATTTAGAAATCCCAAGAAAGTTGTTGTTTTATTATTTTAGAGACATAAAATTAAATATATAAGGAGATTCTGGTCTAGTGGAAAACATCTTTTATTAGCCCTGAGGACAGAGATTTTGTCTGAGTTTTGTGTGCTCAATACATGTTGAATAAGTTTTTTTAAACAAAGCCTTGGGCATTATTTTTATTTCCATGACTAATTTATTATAATATTTATTATCATCTTAGTGATAAAGAGGAATAACATTCTAGGATGCCAATTTTCTCAGTAAAATAAGACAGACGCCAAATGATTCTTTCTAATTCTCAGATTCTATGAAACAATGGGGGAATACTACATTAGGAAAAGTTACAAATATGGGACCTGAAAAACTGAAGATAACACTTGATTATCTAGAACAGCTCTTTTGTTGGAATAGGCTAGGGACTGAAGGAAACTATCAATCTAAACTTCCAAAGCAAAGATCATCCAACTTCCGGCTATAAGGGAAGAGGGCTTACATTCTCCCCACTCAGAGGTTTTTATTCTTTCAATTAAGGACCGCTCTTACATTTTCAAATTCTCTTTCCACTGCCTTCTTTCCCTCAGCCTATTAATACATTTTAAGTATTTGCATCTTTCAAATAAATTATTTATTTGAGCCCATGATTCCCCCAGTTACTTCTCTTTCCACTGTCTGTCTGAATCAGGCATTCTTTTCTCTTCTTCACCTCTCATTCACTGTGAACCCTGGAATGTCTAGATGGAAGGCTGTGCCACTCCACTGACGTGGCATTTCTCAAGGCCTCCAGCTTTATCTTTCCTGGGAATTCTGGTGTTTCCTTTCTGGACTTCTTGGCAATCCTCAGTGCTACCTGCTTCTTGAAATGCTCTGTCCCCCAGGTTTTCATCCTCCTGCCCTCCTGCTCTCCTGGTGTATGTCCCTCCATTTCTCAGGTCTTCTTTGTGGGTTCTACTTTCTCTGCCCATTTAAATATTAAATGGGGCAGGGTTCTGCTTTCAGCCTTTGCATTTATACATGCTATCTCTGGGTGATTTCTCCTTTCCTCAAAGCTCCAGTTGATGACCTTCTCTAAATCTCTGAATTTCTGACTTCTATATAATGGCCTCCTAAATAGGGGTATCTCAGACATCACATGACTGAAACTGATGTCATTCCACTGTCCTCACGTTCCCTCTTCCTCTTTTCTCTATCTTAGTGAGTGGATCTTCATCCACCCAATTACCTGAACCAAAACTGAGGCACCATCTTGGTTGATAATAGTAATAGCGTTGTTTGTGCCCGGCACTATGCTAAATCTTTACATGAAGATTCTATTTAAAAGTCACAACACCCTAATCATGAGATTTCTGTTACTTCTTGTTGACATAAAATGATCTTTTGATCATTCACTGCTGCCTTTTCTCTGTGTTTCACTCTTCAGTATTTATGTCTCTGCCTAGAAAATTAAGGGATTTGGCTGAATTATTTCTATTGTTACTTCTTGATGTCATTTCTTTTTTTAATTTTGATCTCATTTCTGATTTCTTTTTTTTAAAGACTTTATTTATTTGATAGAGAGAGCATGAGTGGGGTAGGGGAGCAGAGGGAGAGGGACAAGCAGCCTCCCCACTGAACTGAGAGCCTGATGTGAGGCTTAATCTCAGGACCCTAAGATCATAACCTGACCTGAAGACAAAAGCTCAACTGACTTAGGCAGCCAGGAGCCCCTCATTTCTAGCTTCTAAGTTTGAATTAGAAGATCTTACTCTTTGATTTTGAAGTATCCTGCTATTTCCCTCTCTGTGCACTCATGATGTCCTAGTTTCATTTCTTCCTACATGTGTTTAGCCCCAGTGATATGCAGGACTCTTTTCTGTTGCATCATTTTATCCCCCACATACAGTACAGTGCTTGGTATGCTTTCCATAAATTTTTGTTACACAAATAACCACATTCTTGTTTTAAGCTTTCTTATCCATTTATGGTTGACTTTTACTTAGCCTCTCCACATTGGAAAACAATTAACTGTTAGCTTGTAAATTTAAACATGCACATTCTCTACAATCTTGTAATTGCACTTCTAGGTACACACTGAAGAGAAACTTTTGTAGATGTGTATCAGGGGACATGTTTAAGGAGGCAAATAACAGTCCCCTTTTTAATAGTACATAATTAGGAACCACTAGAATGCACACTAAGGGAGGTAGATGAAGATAGGGTATATTTATGCAACAGAATATTACATAGCAGTGAAAACAAATGATTCACCCATAAGACAGAGATAAATCTTAATAACATAATTTTTAGTTAAAAAGCAAGATCTGTAAGACTACCTGTAGTATGACAGCCTTTTTGTAAAGTTAAGACATACGCAAAACTAAATAATATATATTTCAGACATATGTGCTTGTGTGCACATGTGTGCATGCACATGTGCATGAGTTCATGATGAAACTTATTTATAAAACAAAGTTTGTAAAACACAATATTTAAAGTAGTTTTTATCTCTGGATTTGGCTCAGTGGTGAAGGCAAAAAAATTGGGATGAAAAGACTCCTAGATTCAGTACATGATAATGTTCTAATTCATGGGTTGGGTGATGGATGTATATATCCTCTTTACTTGATAAAATAATAATATATAAAGTAAAAGAAAGTGTGGAATATGGTAATAGTGTTTCTTGAGCCAAGAATTATAAATTATAATTAATCTATTTCCTGTGCTTTATGTCCAATAAGTAAACAACACAAAAATCAAATTCTGATTTGCATCTTCCTATAACCTGTATGACAGTATATTAAATTTCTCCCTGATTCACATCAGGGTGGTGCTAGGATTTAGAAGGAGTTGTAAGGAATTAAAATGATATGCAGAATATTTCACAAGGAAAACATGAGCATCCATCCATCCTTCCATCCATCCATCCATCCATCCATCCATCATCTAACAGGTCTCTCTGCCTTTTACTCCTAGGTAACTGATGGATTTAAAACTTGTTTATAAATTTCTTGAGGTCAAGGACCACACTTTCTTGTTTGCACACTGCACAGTATCTTTTCTTGTCACAGCTACAAAAGTGTCAGTTATAGAAAAATAACACACACTTAACAAGTTTGGAACTTTAACCATTTTCACTTTAAACAGGATATCTTTCATGGTACACATTTCACAGATGACAAAACTAAGGTCTGGACAAAGTAATAAGCCTACCTGCATTCACATAATGAATTAAGGGCAGATCTCGGAAAGAGCACAGCAGTTCTCCAAACTGGTTTGCACGTTGTGCTCACATAGGACCTCTGAAAACATACATATGCCTGGGTCCCACTGCCAGAGAGTATAATTTAATTGCTCTGGAAAGGGGCTTAGAGATGGAATGTCTTGAATGAATTTTGCAGATGATTTGAATGTGTATAACTACTAACTCTCCAGCCCATGTTTTCCCTGTTGGGTCTCCTGTGGATTGGATTATTCACTGATATAAATAATAGCCAAAATAAGGTTGTTTCAGGCATCCATGTAAGTCCCAGGGTGGAATCTGCCCAGCTTCCCAAGACATGGAAACAACCAGAAGCCGTTAAAGAGTTACTGAACGTGCAATAGGAAGAGAATGGATTTGACGGATTCAGAAGAGAAGCTTGAGTCTCCCTTGCACATCATGGTGTTTTGAAGAATGTAACTCACTCCTGACCTTTATTCTGTGCTCTGGATAATTTAAAAAGAGAGTTTCTTCATAAATCTTCCACACTTCATTCAAGGGAACTTACTGTGATGAGAAATTCTAAAAATTATGGTGTTTGGAGAATAAACCAAGTTAAGTTCCTTCCTTCTTCCCTTTTCCTTCCTTCCTTCCTTCCTTCCTTCCTTCCTTCCTTCCTTCCTTCCTTCCTTCCTTTTCTCCTTTCCTGCCTTCCTTCCTGCCTGCCTTCCTTTCAGTTCATCATCAATGAGCCATTGATTGAGTGCCTACTGTGTGCTGCAGTGTTGCTCAGATAAAAAAGGTAGTGACTGAAGAGAGAAGTGTGTACGTAGAGTTGAAGACACACAGTCTTTACCTCAAGAAGCTCTTACACTTTAGTAAATTGAGAACCCTTTAGTGGGAATGTCTTGCCAGAGGACACAGAGATGGTCAAGCAGCTCATGATTCCAAAGAAGGTCACTATTTACATATTCACACAATCATATATTTTTGTAAAATTTATAAAATTATGATTTTTCTGTATCCTTTCCAAAAGGAGTCTCCAAAATTGTATAAGATTTTGGATTTGCACAGCTTGGGCTGTGTCTGTTCTTACCCTATCTGTTTTCTACCTTTTTTTCCCCTCAGCACTTATGAAAACATATTTCCTGCCTGGGCTGTGCTAGATGCTTCAACGCAAGTACTGAAACTTCATGGGCTAGCTCACAGTGCAAGTGATATGGGGCTGGTGGGGCCAGAGAAGATAGCCTGGGGCATTTTTCTTAGTGGATTCCCATCTTCAGAGTCACCAAACACATTAACATTTTAAGTGCTCTAAGAAGTAAAGAGAACTGGACCATTTTTATTAAAACCTGAACTTCTGAACTTACTTAACCCAGATTCAGGGAACATATTTTTCTTTTGGTCTAAAACCTGGACCTAGTGTTCCTATAGAGTGCACTTCGAGGAGCCCTGGCTGAGGAATGCATGTGGATGGGCTCAGCAGTTCACCCTGGTGTTGGAGAAAACAGTAGATTTTACATTAATTATGCAGTGATCATTGTTGATCCCCAGTTATTGGTCAGACCCTGAACTAGATGCTGGGATTCAACAGTGAGCAGAAACAGGTACGGTTCCAATTCAATGAGCTCCTAGAAGAAGTAGACATGTCAAATAGATGCACAGTTATCAACTATGATACATGGTATAAAATAAAAGCATAGAGGACTAGGGAACCCCTTATAAAAAGGGTGTAGAATTTGATCTTGCAAGTCGTTAAACATACTTGAAAGAATGACAAAAGATTTGAGATCTGAAGAATGAATAGGAGATTAGTAGAATAGCCTGGAGAGCAGCAAGAGAAGCCCAGGCAGTGGGAATAGCATATATAGAGTTCCCTAATGGTGAAGAAGCATGTCACAGCTGAGGAACTAATGAAACAGGTCGAACCATCCTCACCCCACACTTTGCTTGGTTCTAGAGTCTTCTGGGCATTTTATTGTTTCAGCACCAGAAGGATTATGTGTTGACTCTGAATCACGTCTATAGACTGCTGGATAATATCCTCATGTTACTGACCTGAAGACATTTTAGAACTTTAGAGATATGTTGTTTCCATGCCAACAGCACTGGGTTCACAAGACAAGTGCCATATGCTCCTTTGGGAGGCCTAGGTCCATGCCCTGCTCTTTATACCTTATCCATAGAAGAGATTTCTCTTAGTTTATTACCTGCATTTAGTGGGAAGAGTGTCAAGTGTTTTTTTTCTTCTTTTTACTATTATAAAAATATTTATGATATTGCATTAAAAAGAGATTATGCTGAGTGAAATAAGTCAAGCAGAGAGAGTCAATTATCATATGGTTTCACTTATTTGCGGAGCATAACAAATAACACGGAGGACATGGGGAGATGGAGAGGAGAAGGGAGTTGAGGGAAATTGGGGGGGAAATGAACCATGAGAGACTATGGACTCTGAAAAACAACCTGAGGGTTTTGAAGGGGCGGGGGGTGGGAGGTTGGGGGAGCCAGGTGGTGGGTATTAGGGAGGGCACGCATTGCATGGAGCACTGGGTGTGTTGTAAAACTATGGATTCTGTTATGCTGAAAAGAAATGAACAAAAAACCATTAAAAAAAAGATGAGAATAGGAGCCCTCCTATAAAAAGAATGTCATACATGACAATGTAGCTAGCGCCATCCTTGACGTATGGAAGATGTGCATTAAATGTTTGTAGAATGAGATACCTGTAGGACATTTGAGTTTGAGGTGTCAATGACCCATCCTCTCTTCATCCCCAATGGATGTTGATGCCGTAATTACTATGTGCACCTCAATTTGATTTGGCATTTACGTATGTCACTCTTCTGTAGACTGTTCCCTTCTTCAGTTCCACACTCTGTGCCTAAAGAAAAGAGACGCCGTCCTATGCCTGGACTAAGTTTGAGGAATATTGCTTCAGACCAAGATGTCAGATGACTGAGGCCTTGCTCATCAGGAAGGGAGATTTCCTCTGGAGAGGACCTTGGAAGGGAACCTGTCATCTGAATCAGGGCAGGGGCTTACCTTTTTTTGGCTCCTCCAGAAACTGACCCTGAGGCCAGATAGAGTACCAGTATTTACTTAAAAGATGATTCCAGGAGATACTAGCAGAGGAGGGGTGCCATAAGACAGAAGAGGGAAGAAAGCCAGCAGACTTTATGCTGTCAAGAAAGTTACCAGTATGGGGACACCTGGGTGGCTTGGTTGGTTGAGCAGCTGCCTTCAGCTCAGGTCGTGATCCCAGCGTCCTGGGATCGAGTCCCACATCGGGCTCCTTGCTCGGCGGGGAGCCTGCTTCTCCCTCTGCCTCTGCCTGCCACTCTGTCTGCCTGTGCTTGCTCGCTCTCTCTCCCTCTCTCTGACAAATAAATAAATTAAAAAAAAAAAAGAAAGTTACCAGTATGGCAACAGAGCTCAGTGCTTCCGAGGAAGCTGGCAGGCAGGGTAGAACACCTTGGATGCAAGGTACCAGGGTATTAGCTACCCCTTCTGCTTCTTTCTTTGATGGGTACCACTTTTAGGGTCTTCCAGCTTGCCCACGTGTAGGCAGAGCCGAGGAAGAGCCTGCCCTGGTAGAGGTGGGTTCTGAGCAGATATGAGGGGTCGCTGATAGTGTCTGCCATGGAGTCCCTTCCATGTGAGCCCGGACTTTCAGTGATCCTGGGGAAACAAAAAGAAGAGGCAGAAGTGAATGGAAAATTGGCTGTGCATGTTGGAGAGGAGTCCTTTCTGGTAAGAGGGAGGCACTCACCTAGTGAGGCCATGACAAGCAAACAAGGCAAACCTCCACATTTAATGTACACAGTGTCCCGATAGCTTGCCAATATGTCGGCTCCTTTCTATTTCCCAGGTGATGCCACATCATTTTCTCATGATAATAAGTATCAAGAAGCTGTCAGTGTTGTTTCTTCTTATTCCTCCTTTTTCTTTTTAGTCACACCAACATTCTTTCTACTCAGCAAAACCTCTGTAGGCTGGAGATGGGAAAATCTGTGAGAAAGGGCACTTGGGGCAAGTGTTGGACAGAAGAGACATTTTACAATGTAATAAGATAGGGGAATGCACATTTTTTTTTAAAAAACAGAAAGCATTGAATAAACTAAAAGTATCACAGCCATAGTTGAACTATAGATAGAGTCAAGTTTTCCAAATGCTGGAGTTTTTTTGTTTGTTTGTTTTTTTTGTTGTTGTTTTGTTTTGTCTTATCTTATCTTGTTTTTGGAGCAGGGGTGACTCTTTGCCTTGGGGCTGGCTGAAAATAGAGTGTGGAAGTTGTTGTTATCATCATACTGACCTTAACCTGGACAGATACACTTGGGTCTTTATCTAAGAAACTTACAGGGTGGCTGCCTGAGATCTCTTAGACCATTGGGTGAGGAAAAACAGAAACAGAGTATAACTGAACAGGTCAACATTATTTTTCACTTCATAATATTAATAATGTCTAATGTCACTTTTCTGACAACTCTTCACTGCCATCCATAAAAGCAGGTTATTTCTGGACGGGAGAGAACAGAGAACAGAGGTTACATCCATCTATTTTCCATTTAACTAACATCGTTGAGGTACTTCTCTCTGCCAAGATCTGTGTAGAAAACAAAGTGGATACAGAGTACCAGACATCATTGGCCCTGCCTGCGGAAATTTACAGCCCAGTGGGGAAGATGATAAGTAATGGGACATACTTATGAGAAAGCCGGTAGCTCTTGCAGTAGAACCTTCTACAGTGGGTGATAGATGGAACTGCTGAAGATGAGACTCAGGGCACAAGTAGTAAAAACAGGCAATGAGGACTTTGTTCTAGTAGGATTTTCTCCTGGCCCATGTGGCCTGAGCAATTGTGATTTCTTCTTGGGTGGCTGAAAGTAGGCACAATTTGGGGGTTTGGTTGAAAGATGATGAGTTCTGTTATGTGTTTTGGGGTAACCATTTGGGGTGCACCTGGGTGGGGGGAGAGAGAGAGAGAGAGAAATGTAGGCTAAGAAATGTGACTCTAATGTCAGCAGCATGGGTTTCCTTCTGTGGCTACTGGGTGGAACAGGATTCATTTCACTAAAATGGGGAATATAAGATTAGGGAAGACAAGATGGGGCAAGAAGGAGAATAGAGCAAAAAGATCATAGGATCTGATTATTAATATTTTTTATCAAATTTTTTTCTAAGGTGGGGGTGGGGAAGGTGTTAACATTCTGTTTGGCGCCATTTATTTCCCACAACACCTTGATGACTGGCAGGGCTATTCCCATCATAGACATGGGGAACAGAGATCTAGAGTGGTTGAATGGAAGGCCGTTGTAATATATCTGTTGGGAAGAATGGGACTGATGTATGACTTCCTTCTTCCTTTCAGTACTCAGAACCCTGAGAGATAAGACATGGGAGACAGAAGAGTAACATTCAAAATGTAAGCTTTATTCCACATAAAGCTGATTGGAAACTATAGTTTAGATGTGTGACCGCTGTGGATATCCTAAGATTTCACTCTGGAGTTGAATCTACCAGCTCACTCATGGCCAGTGCTCTTGGGAGGAGAGCACATAGAATTAAGCTCATATAATAGAGGAGTGGAGTAGCCTGAGGCCAGAAGAGGCTAATCCCTATGTACCACTGCTCTTTCTTCCAATCTTATCCATCAGATAAATCATGTCCCTTCTCTAGAAAGATGAGCAATGGGCAGAAAGAAAGTGAAATTTTTTCTGTAGTGATTTTCCCTCTTAGAGAATAGAGTAGGGGTTTCTTCCCGTTCTAGGAAATATAACTATTGGAAAAGCTACTAACCTCTTGATGACATCTAGTCAATGGAATGTGAACTTAGGTCAGTCTGACTCCTCTGAAGTAGAGAGGACCAGTTAAAAGCATGGACTTTGGGACAATAACATTAGACATTTCTAGGCACACAATTACTTCTCCTGCCTAACATCTCACTTGATTGATCCCTTCTAGGGAGGACCATCCTTTTGGAAACTTTACCCTAAATTCCCATCCTAGTCTCATCTCTGTTCCTTTTCATGGGTACCTCATAGTCTTCTGCGAGCTCTGACTGCATCCTAGAACAAAGATAGTGTTAGTGGGGGATTGGGTGTGAATCTTCCTTTCTCCTTCAGTAGTGTTTAGAGTTAGTGTTCTTTTGCTCTGTTATCAAGAGCAAGGTTGACAGGCCTTACTGTGACTCTATGGTGTAGGAGCCAGGCTCCATGCATTAGTGTACTGGAGCTTTTCTATCTTCCAGCCGCAGCACTGTTGAAAAGGAGATGTCATGTATGGTGGAAAGCCAGGCCTTTGTGCATTTTATGCCCTGGTTTACTGGCGGGGACTTTCCTGCTTCTCTTTGCCCTGAGTTCATCCAGTCCTAACTCAACACCTCTGTTTAACCACATCAACCCAACTCACTCTTTCCAACTTTCTTCAACCAACTCAAATGATGCAATACACAGAGGAGATCCTATGTAAGTCACAAAAGAGAACTATGTAAATAAATTATTTAAACATTACTGAACACCTATGATGTGCTAGATAAGTACAACATTGGAATAAATGCAGGATATTGTGGAGGTACTGAGAAAGCACATTTTTTAATTATTATTTTTTATTATGTTATGTTAGTCACCAAACAGTACATCATTAGTTTTTGATGTACTGAGGAAGTACATTTGACATAATTACGGAAATTTTCCAGAGGAATTGATATTTGAACTTTGTTTTAAAGAGTGATTCATAGTCATGTAGGCCAAGAGGGAAGACAAAGACATTCTGGACAGAAGAAAGAACGCTGACAAGTTCTCAGAGATGATGACAAGTGTAGGGCATTCCAAAAACTCTGAGAAGTTCAGTGTGAGTACAACAGGAAAGAGGCAGGCGAAGAGTTGGGCTGGCACGTGAGGGGCTGAAGCAGGGAGGTTGGGGGTGTGGAGTGTGGGTCACTGAGGGCATGCTGTGCCATGCTCAGGAGTCTGGGATTTACCTTGAAGGAGCTGATCTCTGACCCTGATGCACTGTCTTACATAGAAGGCATTCCTGGAATCACACGATACCTGGCTAAAGGCTTCTAGTCCCTGCCTACACTCTCGCTGGGGACTGGAGTGCTCACTTGAAGTTGTCTCTTCTGCCTCCCACCCACTCCCACCACCTTTTGGTGGCTTCCTAATTGCTATCTTTCTGGGTTGTTACTTCTTTCTGGATTTCTGAACAGCGAATACAACCCAATCCTTGTATTTGCTACCCAATCCTTTCTAGAAGCAAAGAGCCATTCTGGTTCACCGGTATTTGATGTTTGATTGTCATAGCATGGGTTTATAGCTTTTATTAGTCTTCTCATATACCCATGATATACAGAATAAATATTTATATTTCAACACAAATGGAACTCTCTCTTTACCTATTTCTGGTGTACCCAACCTTTCTAATATAGAGAAGAAATTCAACAGCAGTCTCCCACTTGCAATGAAGAAATGAAGTACAAAACAAAACAAAAATGCATACACTTAGTGGAAAGCTTGACATCACCTATTGCCCCTTCCCTTAAACTTGCAGAGAAGAAACACCAGTTGCAGACAAGGCAGAGCTAGGGCTGAGAAACAGGTCTCCTATTGTCTGAACTTGGGCTGCTTCACAATCCCACAGGATGGGACTATAGGATCTGTGGGAAGATAATACTCTGCTGATACCAGGAGAGAGTCCATGCAGCTAGATGCACGGTACCACTGAGGCTCCCTGCAACTTAGGTCATTCCACCCTGAATAATGTCTAATTATATACTTCCATGGTTACTTTCAGAGATAATAATGAGTCCCCTAGCCCCCTAAAACATCACAAGGACGTTAAGAAGCACGTCGAAGAGAGAGCAAAACAAAACCACACAATTACCATGTTCAAGCAAATAATCAGAGGCGAAATTGGCTACTGAGGCATATTATCTCTCACTAATTATCATTTTAAATGATGAAAAACTCAAAATGATTGGTACTTTCCCCACCCCTGTGATGCACAGAGAGCTCCTTTTCCCAACTCCAGGAACTAAGGGCCTAATTATTTGCACTTAATAATTCAGCCGCATCTCCTTGGCACAAATTCCATTTGTTGCTGTAAATGGGGGCCACACTTCTCACAGAAAGTGCAGTTGTTAAAAATAAAACCCTGCCTCCTCTTCCCACTCCCTAGCATAAAGAATGACTATAATTAAGAACAGCCCAATTAGCAGCCTAAGCTCAGATTTCTTTGACCCCCCCCCACAGCCAGCAAGAGTACCTATTCTTTGCCTCTGGTGGGATGTCACAGAGAAGTCAAATTCAGACAAGTACCTCAAATCACTCTGGGCTTCATGAAAGTTTATCTGCCGTGTCCCCTGTCACATATTTCCAAAGAAGTTTTAAATAAGCACTAGAGTACCAAGTACTAAGCACTGAGTACAAATTACTTATTCAAATAAGGTAGTTTCCTCAAAGGATTCTAAGCTGTTATTTAGATGGAAATGATGAATGGTATTTTTTTTTAATTTTTTTTCGATGTACCAGAATTCATTGTTTATGTACCACACCCAGTGTTCCATGCAATACAAGCCTGGTGTGGTGGGTATTACAGAGGCACGTGTTGCATGAAAGGTATTTTTTACTCACTCACAGAATCAGGGTCTCACTTACTGAAAGGGCACTGGGTTAGCACTTGTCATGGGGTCAAGCAGAGGGAGATGAATTCATAAACCACTGGGGAGCAAGTGGAGTAATTACAGTGGAGCTAAGGAGTTTCTGCTGTGGGGCAGACAAGGGAAATATTCATGAACATGAGTGCATTTCCTAGGTCCACTTCTGGAAGCTTGGGTCTGGTTTTAACAGAAAAAAGACTGAATTCCTTTATTGGGTTACTTGCAGGGCAAATGGAACCAGGAGGGTAAACTTCCTGCAAAAGATTCTCAAGGCACTTCTCACTCTGTCCCAAATCTCTTCAGCTATGTTTTCCATGTAAGTCTACATTCACGCTCTGCCTTGGCCATGCCAGACAGTCAACGCTTCCCTACTGCAGTGCACCTTGATGCCTTGTTTCTTGTTTCTTCCACGGACATCCCCTTCCTGCTCTTCTGTTCCTCTGGAATTCTGAACCATCTTTCAAGGTCTGCATGAGGCAGCGTGCTGGTGTGGAAGGAATATGGATTTTAGAGAAAAGCTGTCTTCAGTATTGGCTCTGCCACTGACTAGCCATGGACAAGTTGTTTATTCCCTATGAGCTCAGTTTTCTCATGTGTGAAGACAAGGATAAAGGTCCCTGCCTCAAAGAGCTGTTGCAAAGATTAAGTGAGCAAATGCAAAAAGACTCACAAGATAGGGAATATGGTGGGTACACCATAGTGGCTATTTTCTGCTCTGCCTTTGGGGAATTGAGCCTCAGCAAATTAGATTAGGAAACATGCAAGGATTTGCTCTTGCCTTTAAGAAAGAAGGATGTCCTGCCATTTGTGACAACATGGGTGGGCCTTGAGGACATTATGCTAAGTGAGATTAGTCAGACAGAGAAAGGCAAATCCTGCATATTGTCACTGATATGTGGAATCTAACAAAACAAAACAAAACAAACTTACCAAAACAGAGAGTAAAATGATAGTTACTAGAGGACAGGGGTGGGGGAATAGGAGAGGTATTGTTTAAGGGTACAAACCAGTGACTAGTGGTTAGTAAACCCTAGACATCTAGTACATGGTATAGTGAATTTAGACCACAATTTGTATTATAGTCATCTACTTGCTAAGAGGCTAGATCTTAATCATTCCAACCACAAAAAAGAAAGGACAATAATGTGATATGATAGAGGTGTTGTTGCTATACTGACAATCACATTACAATATACACCTGTATCAAATCAGTATGTTGTACTTTTAAAATTTACACAATGTTATATGTCAACTCAATTTCAATAAAAATAAAACAAACAAAAAACAACCACCAACAACAAAAATAAATATACAAGGAGCTCAAGCTCTACTAAGATATAAACCATCTCTTGTGGTCCATGCCCCAAGCCAGCAGCTCTCTGAGACCTGGAACACCCATGAACGTGCTGATTTCCTAGGTCTGGAGATAAGACTCAGGACACATGCAACTGAGCGGACCAACATTGTGTTGTAGAGTCTAATTGTGAGCAATTCATGGCCGAGGGGTAGATTCATCTTTGAATGTCCAGTGACTGGCATGATGCCTATCATTGAACACAAGCTCACATGACTGAACTGAATGAATTACTGAATACATAATATTCTGGCACCCTTCATCAACTAGTCCAAAGTATGTGCTTAATACATTATTGTTGATTATTAGAATTAATGAATGAATGATTTGTGCTACATGTGATAGAAAGTTTATGATTTAGTGAGATGTGCAGGAAATTTGGGATCAGATAGAATTGGGTTTTATTTAAGATCTGCCTACCATTTATTCTCTGTGTGACCTTTACCAAACAAAATATGAACTACTCCAAGACTTGAAGTAGCAGAGGTCATAAGAGGACAATACTCTCTCTCTCTGGCACCCAGAATGGGTTTTGGGTGTGCCATGGTCCACTCCATTCCCTATGGTCACCCTATCTACCTGCAAACTAGATGCTGAAGTAAATTCACACATGGAGGAGGCCATCTTTGAGTTGGGTTTTGGAGGATAAGGAAGAGTTAGTCAGAAGTTAGTGGGGGAGGAGGGAACCATAGTTCAGGGATCATGGTTCATTCAGGAGGTAGGGAGACATGTGCTGATAAATGAAGATGGTCAAGTGGTGGTAGGTATGAGATGGTCATGATGGGTTGAAGGTATAAGGACAGTTGGTGATGAGGAATCTAAGTGAAACCAGAGCATCGGTGGTCTTACAAGACCCTCTAGGATTCAGATCATGTAAAATCAGGTTATTTAATGAGTCCTTGTTGTATTCCTGGCAATGGGCTAGTCATAGGACAGTGGTGGACGAGGATGATGTGGTCCCTGTGACTGGAGCACATAGTCCCAGTGGGAATAGGCTGACATAGAACAGAAAATGTCAGTGTAGCTCACTGAATGCCGTCAGGGAGGTAAGTACAGGCAGCTGGAATATATAGTAAAATCCTCATCACCATCTATGATGTAGCTACAGTTATGATCACCACTTTACAGATGGAGAAACCAAGCTTTGCTTGACTCCCAACCTTGAGCTTATCCACTGCACAAGAGGCAGCAGACAAAATGCCAACCACAGTGGCCGTGTTCCAAGCTGTGCTTTGGGTGTGGAGTCTCCCTTCTGGGCTTGGAGGCTACTGAGAGGCAAACTCACCCCACCACCAGAGTTGTTCTAGCTGCCGGCGGGGGAGGGTGGGTGTCCCGAGTGGGTTGGGTCTCTGCATGTCCTGCAGTGCCCACTCCTTGGTACCTTTTTACCTCCCATCTCCCTCTGACCCTTGACATGCTGCCAGGCTGTTGCTTAGCAACCTCTCCAGCAAGACTGTGTATCCTGGCATAGATTGCTGTTATGCATGGGGAGAGATTTCTCCCTCCTCTCTCTCCTGTGTTTTAAGCAAAGAGACATCCTAAAATAGGGCATATTTTTTCTGTTTCTTTTCTTCTTCCTTTTTTTTTTTTTGACAGACAACTTCTGTGTAAATGTTGAAATCTGTGTTGTCTGTCAGGAGCAGTCAATCTGAAAACTTTGCTGAAGAGAATTATATTTAGTAACTGGTGACAAAGAGAAGAAGACATTGAGATGTCAATTATTCTGGTGAGTTAATGCAAAAGCTGGGTGTTTAAATCAAGTGGTTTAGGAATATGAGAAGGAAAAGGAGAGGCTCAGTGCAGATCTTTGTATTTTAAGCAGGGTAAGGCTCTAATTTGGTTAAATCCATTTGTCACTAAGGATGTCTACTGTGTCAGCTTAACCCTGTATCTACAGGTGGTGCTTGGTGGTCATTATTGTAGGAAAAGGTGCTGGATTTATAAGCAAAGAGGCCAGATTTGAGGCCCAACTCTGGATTTTTCGTATTAAGACACTGGCATGGCCTTGCTCTTTACTAAAATAGCAAAGATTTCTGAATGAGTTGATATATATGTTGCCCCCCTTACCCTATCCTTAAGTCCCTTCCAGATTCTTCGCAGGACCCTCAAGACCTCCACAATCTCCCCTCTGCCCCTTCTGCACAACCTGGGGCCTCCATGACTTTGTTCAAATGCTCTTTTGCATGGTCAGCCCCAGCGCTGTCCTGCTTATAGAATCTGTCCAGTCATCCCCCCCATAGCACCACAGTAATACTTCTCAACTGGGGGCTACTTTGTTTCTAGGGGACATTTGGCAATGCTTGCATTACTTTTGGTTCTCACAATTGAGAGGAGAGGAGTGCTACTGGCTTCCAAGAAAACCTCTAAACATTCTACAAATCATAGGGCACCTCCCACAATGAAGAATGGTCTGGCCCCAATTGTCAGCCTTTCTGAGGTTGAGAAGACCACTTGACAGTGCTCGCCGGAGTGATGCTTGCATTTTCCAGTCTAACCAAGTGCCTCACATGCTCAGCTGCTCAGCAAATCATTCTTTCATACGTAAATGGCTGAAAAAGATGAATATACCTCATTATGGAACCAATATTTCCCTTTCTAGCTTCAAAATTCTAAGACAGAACACTGTTCCAACAGCTTGGTTGGCATATCATTCCATGCCAGATTTATTTTGGATATCAACGAGGATTCAAAAGTATTGGCGACGTGACTAAATTTATTACTGAGCAAGAAACACTGGAGATTAAGTATCTTAACCAATCTCTTAGGCATGATTCTGCAGCTGGTCTAGTTTGCAGCTGCCCATAGAATTTTGTCTGTAGCCCTTTGGATGGCTGTTCTAGTTCCCATCATCCTCCTTGTCTCAACCTATCTTGAATGATGTCCAGACAATTGGCTCTTATAAAACATGCCTAGGAGAGCCAACATTTCCATTCTCCTATGTAATGAGTTGAACAGTAGCCTCCCGGAAGGTAGGTCCAAATCCTAAGCCCCCAGTAACTGTGGCTGTGACCTTATTTAGAAAAAGTTAGTCAAAGGCATAGTTAAGTTAGAGATCACAAGATGAGATAATCTTGGATTGAAGGTGGGTCCAACGTCCAAAGACTTGTGTCCTTATGAAAGAATGGCAGAAAGAGACTTGGTACACAGGGACACAGAAGAGAGAAGGCAATAGGAAGACAGAGGCAGAGATTGGAGTGTCTACAAATCAAGCACTCCAAGGATTGTAGGAGTTTGGGTTTTGGAGGATAAGGAAGGTTTCACCAGAAACCAGAAGGGAGACATGACACAGATTCTCTCTGTGATGATCAATTTTATATGTCAACTTCATTGGACTGTGGGCTTCCCACTTATCTAATTAAACATTATTTCTGGGTGTGTTTGAGAGACGGTTTCTGGAAGAGATTAACATCTGAACCAATGGGCTCAGTAAAGCAGATTGCCCTCCCTTGTGTGTGTGGGTATCATCCAATTGGGGGTCTGGGTAGAAGAAAAGAAAGAGGGATGGAGATTTCACACCTTCAGCCTGAATGCTGACCTGGGGCATTGGTTTTCTTCTGGGCTTAGACTTTGTTCCTTTTTGGATTCCAGTCGAACTGCAGCCCTGGTTTCCTGCGTCTCCCGCTTGTGGGTGCCAGATTATAGGACATATCAGACTCCGTAAGCATGTAGGCCAATTCCTGTTTCTTCTTTCTCTGGAGAACCCTGACTCGTACACTCCCTCAGAGACTTTAGGAGGAGCTAACCCTGCTGACAACTTACCATCACACTTCTGACTCCCAGAATTACGAGGGAATGACTTCCACTTGTTTCAGGCCACTTCGTTTGTGGTAATTTGTTTCAGCAGCCCCAGATAACTAATACATCTGTACATCTTCTCATCTTCCTGGGTCCCATCTTCCTGGATGGCATCACTGGCCTGACTCATGTCCAAGCAGCAATCACATCCCGATTCCTTCACTCCCACTGGACCTGTGGCATCCAGCAAACTAATGAGTGCTGCCAAGTCTAATTCTTTCTGTAGCATTTCTGTCTTCCCCACTGACCACACTCCGCATTGCCCGAGTCTAGTTTGAGTTCTCAGTAATGTGCATCTTGTTCACTGAAGCAGCCTGCCCCCTCCCATGCCTTGCCAGTCCACCCTCCTCCATCCTGCTGCTCTGAACTGCAAAGCTGGCCAGATCCTGCTTCAAATGCTGTACCAGGTCCTCCTTATAATTAGGAAGTGCTCAAACTCTTTGGAATACGTGTCTTTCTTGATCATTAGTCCCTACAGTGCTTGGCCTTGGGCGTACACCTGAGCTGGGGAGGATACCCAGATAAAGGCTTCATCCCAGTAGAGTGAAACAAAAGATAAGGAGGAGCTGGTGTTACAAGAGACTGATGGGGAGCAGAATTACTAAATTGTTAATGTAGTTTAGGGACAGAGAACTCTTCCCCTGACAAAACAGGCAGTTGACAGCAGGCAAATGAGCTAAGCGAAGAAAGGAGGGAAAAGGGTCTGGCTCAGTTGCAACCTGACTTGGGCTCTCTGGTTGTAGGCTTTCCCACCGGATGTCCCTTCTGCCCGAATACTTGCTCTTGCCTTCCCTGACCTGACCCTCCTCTGGGAAGCCTTGCCTGACTACCCCGGCTTCCTTTGCTTAGAACACTGGGTCCACTCCCTCCCTGGCGTACTCTCCCTCCCAGCCTCATTCTCCACTCAGGCAGGTTTCACGTTCACATTATGAGGTCATTTCTTAGGAGTGAGTGCACCCCACATGCTCAGCAGATATAGCTAGAAAAGGGGAGGATTGTTCCTCTCCTCACAGGGGCATGCCTGTGCTCCGCCCACACCTAACCAGAGCCCTAGGCACACGTCAATGTGCAAGAGTGACACCATTCCACCTACCAACATGGGGTAACTGTGAGCACCCACTGAAGTAACGGATGTGAAGCTGCCTTGTAAACTGGACACACAAAAAGTTTGTGAGGTATGGCAGGAAACAGAATACAGTCCTAACAGCCTTGACTCTATTATTGCCGAGATGTTGAATTCAGTTATGAAAGTAGGAAAGAGACCTCCTTGAGTTAGATAATATATTATCTAACTCACAAAAGCCAGAGCCATCAGGATGGCGAGGCTTTAGTGGACATATTTTTTGGAGTGTGTGTTCCCAGATACTGGTCTGTGGATCAAGATGAGTATGTCATTAAATCTTCGCTTTTTCATAGCAAATCTGTCGTGTAACAGTACCAACCTGCGCACTTCTTTTAAATTGATGTAATTAAAAAAATGATCTGTGTTAACAAAATAATAAATTCATTGCCCTACCTCGATTATTCAATTATTAAAAAAAATCTGAAATATACAAAAGTTGTATGCACTGTTTTAAGGCACTCTTTATTTTGGAGAGGTTTTTTTTTTTTTTCCTGTTGAATTTTTGTAAGTGTTGAAGAAACCTCAAGGGAAATAAATGGAGTTGGAACTGGAAGCTTTGGTCTATTTGCTCAAGCACTTTTTGGGGCTGGGAGGAGAGGAAGAAACTATGATTTATTGGCTGGAATGTGCGTCTTCTCTAAGAGATGCTTGCATGCCCTGAATAATGGCTCTACAAACTCTGGTCTACTTCCAGTGACTAAATGCTCACTAACTCCTGAGAGGGCCCTGCCATGTTTGAATGGTTAAGACTCTTAGAATCATCTTCCTTAAACCAAGCCCAAACGGTCATCACCTCATTCTGTATATTGATGGATCCCAGAGAACATTTTTAATTTCTCCTTGTTGGAGGTTATTCAGGTATTAGAAGTCAGTTATCTCGGTTCTTTTCTTTTCTAAGGTAATCAGTTTGGATTTCCAGGAAATACACTTGAGTGAATCAAGATGATCACATTCTCAGTCTTGGTGGCTCTTGTCCATCATAGCCAGCTTCTTCCTACCAGGTCCTGGTGGCCCTGTTCAGATTCTATGCTATGGTGCCTCAGCTCTCCAGGCTACAAAGCCTTGATTACAAACTTGTGTGCCCGGTCTGGTGTCCCTTTTTCTTGTTTGGCATGTGGGGACTGATTTCTGCCTCTTTCCACCTATTTTCAGTTTCTGATGCTTTATTTCTTTACCTGATTTGAGGCGTGGCCCTTGGATGCTAATTTGTCCAGGTCCTCTAGACTCTCTGAGATGATTGGGGATGGGGGAGACTAGTTTACAAAAGATGTGCTTTCAGGGGAGCCTGCCCAGAAGTGGGGTAAGCAGTACAGAGGTGGGGAGAGGCCAAATAGCAGTAAAGCTTCAGTGAAACCTTGACCTGAGCTGGGTCCTAGAGTGTAGATTACACCACAGAGATCTTGTTCCACCTTGCTCAGGGGACCTTTTATATCCTCACACCAGGCCATTGCTTCTGGAAGGCTCTGAGTTTGTAAACTTCTGCTTTATTATTTGCCCGGATACAGCAGCTCTAGTAGCACGAGGACAGTCTTGTGAATCAAGTTTCAGAGAGAGCCTTTTGGAGAGATGCATGCAGAAGCCAAGGGATGGGACATGGGGGGCTGGGCAGAGCACTGGCAGCCTTGACTACAGCTCCCTCTTAGTTTCATGTCTGCACTCTAGCCCCTTCCCTCCCAACTCACAATTGAGCAACAGAGCCCAGTCTGAGTCCGGCCCCCAGGCCTTGTCTTATCCAGGTAAGCTGACGGCAGTGTTCTGAGCATGCTCCCATTTGCTGATTGCTTTCGACAAGCATCGGTGTTTAGGCCTGGACTGGGCTCTAGGAGCACTTTGACCGGATGAGTACAGAGCAGAATGGCCACACCTCTTGTTCTCCATCCATTAGTGCAACTAAATTGGAATTGTGGGGATTTTTTGTAAAGGAAGTTTTGATTGCCTTCTGTTAACCTCATTGGGGAGAGAGAGCTTCCCTGTCCTAATAGTACACGATGGCCAAATGCAGGGACATTGGACAGATGAGAGTGACAGCATTTTATTAGTTACATACACAGAGCCCAGGGCAGGGCATCTCACTCCCATGCAGGGTCTCACAGAGGTTGTCCTTGGGAAGGAAGCATGTGGGCTGGTGACAAGGGGGTGGAGTTTCCTATGGAAGGATGTGATTGACTTGTTGGAGAAATTCCTCCTCTGATGGCAGACACATGAAAGCTGTCATATTGGGGCTCGGGTGAGGCATAGCTGACTGGTCGATAAGGGGAACGAGCCAGGTGGGGAGCCTCTTCTGACGGCTGGAAGCACATCTGGGGAAAGCGGGGGAACTCACAGAGAGAACTTTGGGACCCTGGGAAATTCAAAGATGTCAAAGCAGGAGCACATGCGATTTTAGGCCCTACAGTACAGAGAGGCAGCCTCACTGTGAGCTTCCTGTTTTCTAAGACATCTGAATATTTGACCATGTCTGCTGTCTCCATAACATCCACCATCAGCACCCAGGATCGAACAAGAGGCCCCACATGCACCAAGACAGAGGAACCCACTGCTCACTCACTTGGGTACAAAAAGTCCATCTATATCAATAAAACAGCCCTGTAAGCACAATGCAAATTTCAGTATTGGTACAGCAGGCTGGCTGGAATGCTTGGGTGAATCCTTAAGGAGAACACTATTATTTTGCCTGATTTGTGATTTCACAGCTGTGGGGGAGAGGGGCAGGGAGTCAGATTGGTTTTCTCAACATTAGTCCAATGGGGGAAAAAAAAGTTCACAAAACACATCATCGTCTTGTGTATTTTTTAAGATGCAAAATATAATATCTAGGGGCTCCTGGGTGGCTCAGTGGGTTAGGCCTCTGCCTTCAGCTCAGGTCATGATCTCAAGGTCCTGGGATCAAGTCCCACATCGGGCTCTGCTCAGTGGGGAGCCTGCTTCCCCACCCCCCCTGCCTCTCTGCTTACTTGTGATCTCTATCTGTCAAATACATAAAATCTTTTAAAAATATATATAATATGTAAAGAAAGCCTCAATCTGCAGGAGACACAGAACCAAAGTGAAATAAATTATGCTTCATGCCAGGCACCTGCATCCCCAGCCCTGGTTAACGAGCTCTGCCCTGAAGACATCTCGGGCACTGGCGGGGCACAGGTGTGAAGGCAAAGCGCCACTGACAGGAAGTGGTCTCCCTGTGTTTCCCTGAGGCTAATTCTCTGAGGCTCCTTTGGCCTCCAGTTTCCAGCTTTGTTGAGGTATAACTAACAAATAAGATGCCAAGATACTGCCAGGGGCCAGCGTGATGATTTGATCCGTGCATGCACAGTGGAAGGATCCTGGGCTGGTTAATGGCCACACCCATCACCTCACTTCTTAAGATTTGATTCGTTGATCCATTTTGGTGAGAATATTTGTTTATTGTCATAATGTTTATTTTATTTTATTATTATTATTTCTTACTATGCTATGTTAGTCACCATACCATACATCTTTACTTTTTGATGTAGTGTTCCATGATTCATAGTTTGCATATAACACCCAGTGCTCCATGCAATCCACGCCCCTTTTTAAATTTTTTTTTATTTAAAATTTTTTTTATTTCATTTCTTTTCAGCATAACAGAATTCATAGTTTTACACCACACCCAGTGCTCCATGCAATGCGTGCCCTCCATAATACCCACCACCAGGCTCCCCCAACCTCCCACCCCCCGCCCCTTCAAAACCCTCAGGTTGTTTTTCAGAGTCCATAGTCTCTCATGGTTCATCTCCCCCCGCCCCCAATTTCCCTCAACGCCCCTTTTTAAAAACATTTTATTTATTTATTTGCCTGGGGGTGGGGGGAGCACAAGCAGAGGGTGTGGCAGTTAGAGGGAGAAGCAGGCTTCCCGCTGAGCAGGGAGTCTGATGTGGGACTTGATCCTGGGATCAAGGATCCTAGGTTCCTGGGATTGTGACCTGAGAAGAAGGCAGACGCTTAACCAACTGAGCCACCCAGGTATCCCTGGTGAGAACATTTAAGTTCCACTTTCTTAAGTTTCTTAAATTTCAGTCATGCAGTATTGTGGGGTCAACTACAGTCACTATGTGACTCAGATCCTCATACCTCATTCATCTTATTCTGCAAGTTTGTGCGTTTTCACCAACCTCTCTCTGTTTCTTCTACCCTCCAGCCCCTGACAGTCACTTTTCTACTCTGTTGCTATGAGTCTGACTTTCTGGTTTTGCTTGTTTCCTTTTCTTTTTCTCCTTCCCTCCTGCTTCCTTCCTTCCTTCCTTCACTCTGCACCCAACGTGGGGCTTGAACTCATGACCCTGAGTTTAAGAGTCCCATGCTCTACTGACTGAGCCAGCCAGGTGTTCCTGCTTGTTTTTTTTTTTTTTTTTTCAATTCCAAATATTCCCTCAAAATCTCCTCAGGACCATGTCCTGCAGTGAAAGATTAACCTGATTTATGGAAACCAAAAGATCCAGTTTGTGTTGTGAAGGGAGAGACCTAGCCTAGAGAAGAAGAAACAGTGTGACTTTTGAGACAGATGAGATTTCCTTTGGGGTCATGGTCACCTTGGGGAATGGGAAAAACAGCATTTCTATTGAGCTTTCTGGGTTGGGTCCTGACTCCCTTTCTCACTAAGACATTCCACAAGTTCATTAGCATCTTGGCTTCTCAGCTTTCCCTACTTACATAGTATGGGTAGTGAGAAGAGCCCTGGCACACCAGAGGAAGGGGGAGCAGGACAGCTAATCAGGAAATGCATGCGAACACACAGATGACAAAGCCCTATGTAAGGGTAGCTAGATAGTGATGTCTCTGGGCCTTGGTTTCCTGACTTGTCAGAGAAACACCCTGACTTCTCTTCCTGTGACACTCTCCCTCCTCCCTCTGCTCCAGTCCAAAGGCCTTGCTTTCGATCATCCAACACACCAAACCCATTCCCACATGAGGACCCTGGCAGTTTCTCTCCCTTGTGGTTGGAAGTTTCTTCCCTGCACGAATTGGTGTTGGGCTCTTTTCAGCTATTCCGAACTCAGGTGAACTCCCCTTCTTGACCCTGTCTCCAGGATCCCCTCTGACCCAGGCACTGTTGGTCAGAATCTCTGGTTTTATTTCCCGAGGAGTCACTGAAATGATGTGTCCACCTGGTGATGGTCCATGTCATTCCACAAGAACGTGAGCTTGGTGAGAGTGGGGCTTGTTCTGTGTCGTGGGTGAGCGCCCAGGGTGAGGGCACTGCTTCTTGTGTGGGTCTGTGTAAGTATTTACAATGGGCTGATTTATTCTGCCAAGATTGTTAAGCCCACAGCTATTGTTGACCTGTCTTCTTTATCCATTTCTGTGTCTCCCATCTCCCCTTCCCCAGGGTTATACGCACAGTAGGTGGACATCCACTGGTCTGGAGGGATTCACACATAATTTTGAACATCAAGGAATGGTCCCAAAAAGTCCTAAGTATCTAGAACCCTCCCCTCTCCGAAGCTATAATGTATCCCTTAAAAACATTTTTTCCCCCTTTCTGCTGCATTAGCAATAAGTTTGGGAGAAAGAATTCTGGAACAAAAAGTTTCAGCTAGGCATTGTTTGTGTGCTCTGCTACATTTCCTTCCTTGAGGGGATTTACTAACTTAAAATGGAAACTTGCCCCTTGTGAAAAGTATTTAAATGTGTTTTCAAAACTGCCTGGACTGCCATGTGTAGGTCAGTCATAGGCAGGCCCACCCCTTCTCTCTAGTCCCTCAGCCCTGGGGCCTTTCCCACAGGCACATGGATGAGGTGTTCTCCAGAGCCCTGGGTCTGAGCTTAAAGCTTGAGCCATCTTGGCACAAAGTAGAAAGGGACATAAATAAAACAGACTGAAAAGAATTTTTCAAGCCCGAAACAGGGACATGACCACAAGGAATGAAGGCGGAGCCACTTCAGCCCTGGCCCAGAGCACAGAGGATGCCATGATCATGTGCAGGATTAATAACACCCCTTCTTCGACCTGCAGAAGCAGCCCAAGCTTCACATACTTCTTTTCCATCTTGTAGTTACTTGTAGGACTCATGGGTGACCTTCAAAAACTCATCCACAGGGTGGCTCTGATAGGATGGTTTCTTGCTTTGGCATAAGGAAACCGGGATGTAGAGCGCCTAGGTGACCTGCCTGGAGTCCCACAGGGGATGGCCCATGAGTGGTGGCTCAGACCACATTCTCGTGCATTCAAGGGTATGCCCAGTCCACAGGGGCCCGTGCTCTGCCAGAGGAAGGCAGGTATTTGTCTATAAACCATAGAGGCCCCCTTCTGTGCTGGGGGCCCCTGAAGGTGATCCTTCTGCTTCTCTCCCCAGCCTGCCCAGGCACAGCAGAGGCCTCTCTGACTTCAGGACTGGCAAGAGTACACGGGGCCTGGTCAGCTCAGCTCCTCCTCCTTTTCTGTAGAGCACAGTGTGCATGCAGAGACAGGAGGCTGAGGGCTCTTCCGGGGCTCTGGCCCCATGTGTGGTGGGAAGGCTACTCTGGGCCACCAGTGACAGGGACCAGGAGGCAAGCCAGCCTCCCTCTACAGTTCATTTAACAGGGACATTTTTT
Source organism: Mellivora capensis (assembly GCA_004024625.1). NCBI lineage: Eukaryota > Metazoa > Chordata > Mammalia > Carnivora > Mustelidae > Mellivora > Mellivora capensis. Next base: position 45,411 of record PISX010014757.1, read on the forward strand.
CCTTACCCTCACTTGATATTTTGGCCTTCACCTGCCTCGCCATTCATCTGATTTCTCAGTTGGCTGAGAACCCAGAAAGGAAAGAGGAGAGCAGTTTATTGGCTCCTGCCCTGGCCCATGAGACATACAACCAAACCCGCATGTAACTAAGTCTGGACTTGTTCCTCAACTTCTGACCTTAAGAAAGACTTCCCATCTCCTTCCCACAGTCTTCAAGGGGAGCCAACAATGCAACCTCATCTGTCACTTCTTCTGTGTTTTGTAAACCGATCTGACACGCTCTCCTTCTGGAGCTAACCTACATTCCACCTGCTGCCATTTATTAAGGCTGCTCCCCCCAGGCTCATGGCACCCGGCCTTCTGCAAGGAAAGATGAATACCTCGCTCATGGTCATTCTCTCCCCTCCTGCAAAGTCACCCTCTGCCTGGGATTGTTATTTAGAGAGATCTCCAGAATTGCCTCTTCTTTTGGGTTGTCTCTCCCAAGTGCAGCTGAACCTCGGGGGGGTCATAGACTGCCAGAACTAGCAAAGTATGCCAGGTCCCCATTCAGACTGCCTTGGTATCCCCCTAAGGCCCTCAGCATTTAAAGGTGCTGTAGGCCAGCTTCATGCTTTTGCCTGGTGTGGCCAGCAGCACACACAAGTTGGCCAGTATTAGAGAGCCCCGTGGGGAAGACACTGTCAGCCCCTGTCTCTCTGATGATTAACCAAACCTTCCCCGATCTACCACAACACTGGCCACACCACCGAAAATTCCAGCCTGGAAGTTGAAGAATTAGAGTCTACGTGCATTCTAGAGATAGGCCACAGACCCCTGTAATAATTGGTGAGCTGCTGCAAGAGCTGGGCCATGCATTCAGCTCAAAGATCTTGATTTTGTTAGCTCCTCCTCTGACCAGAGTCCTCTGCTTTGGAATCGGGTTGTCCGTCCTGCCTCATTATTGCTCGCCTGATCAGTCAGAACCGGCTGCGTCGTGCTGCAGTGACAGCAACTCCCTAAAACATGTCACCAGGGAGGGCTCTACTCGATGCAGGCACTCAGGGGCCTGCTGATAGGACAGTCACCACCTCAAATACTGCAATTGTCGGGTCAGCGGGAAAAAGAGATTGGGACGAATTGTGTGAAAGCCCTTGATTCTCATGACTGGAAGTGACTTACTTACCTCACGTCTGTTCACATCTCATGGCCAGAGCAAGTCACGTGGATATACTAATTTCATCAGGGTGGGGAGAGCAATTCCACCACAAGTCCGCAAGCAAAGAGCCAGACACGTATGGTAGACAGCACCGATGATTCCTGCACCAAATCTTCCTTTTCCAGAAGGCGGATGGTCCTAGAAGCCATCTCTCCCAGTAAGGAAACTACCTGAGCACAGATTCTAATTGACTCAATTTAAAGGGACTAAACCTTGACCCAATAAGGAAAAGTGATTTTTCCCAAGATCATAACGGCGCATTATTCCTAGAGGCCAGGCATGCTGGTAGGCATTTCTACTCTATTTATCTCTATCTCTACCTATCTCTATCTTTATTTCTATCTCTATCTATTTCCTTCTTGAACCACAATGTCATGAAGACATATTGTTTTTGTTGGTTTATCCATGTATCCACTTAGGAATCTAAATCAATAAAAATTTTACTAATTTTAACATGGGTGGCTGGGAAGTAGGGATACTACTGTTGACTATTAACAAGGGAACTATTTAGTTTAATAACCCCCTGGGCTTGTAAAATGAGAGAGAGAGAATGGTTTTCTTCAAGGGTACCCATGTCCACATCTAAACAGCAATGCTGCCTTTCACCTCAAAATGCCTCACTTCAGAGGCTGAGGTGTGGAAACTGAGCACCTACTCAGAATCCAGGGCAGTGCTGGACACTTAACCCGGAAATGCATTTGCGTTTTTGCAATTGGACAGTGATAGTAAAGGCATTGAAAGTCTCCCGGATGCCGCGGGTTGGGCTACTTGTTATCTTTTCATTTAATCTGATTTAATCTTTATGCTAATTTGGCAGGTAGGGATCTGTAGCCACACTTTACAGTTGTTGGCTGTCTTGTTGGTCACAAGGTTAAATAACTAGTTGAGATGGTAAAACTAGTGATTAGAGACAACAACATTTATCATTATCATCACACCCATTTATTGGGTAGAAAATCCCAGACTGAAATGATTGTGGCCAATGGTTTTTTGATGTTTGCTCAGCATTCCGCAGCAGTGCCATGTACCTCTCTGAGTGCAGGGGACAGCTATGTCTTGGTACCACCATATCCACAGAGCCCAGCACTGTGTCTGCCTTATTATAGGTACTGCACGAACAAGAAAATTTAATTGTCGTAGGGCTGGGCTGCCTGGATTCCAGGCAGAGATGGAATGTAAATCCTCCCTGGTTTCGCTATTTCATTCTACAAGCTGGGTTTGACCCTCTGCTACCTCCTTTCCTCTAAAAGCTCCATTTCAATGGTATATCTTTGGATTTTAATATTTTTATCTCTCTCTCCTTTGCTCTTGTCTTCTCTTTCCATCTGTCTCCCTTTCTATACCCTCTTATTCATGTGTTTGCTCGCTCCCTGTCTTAGTGATCAAGATCTGGAAATACCAGCTTCCAAACTCGCACCTGGAGAGTGGCTCATTGCTGGGCCATTTAATTCTGAAATGGGAGTGCACACCTCAAGTGCATACCAGAATTCGGTTTTTGATGTGGCATCATGAAATCTCATTTAGTATCTCTGCTCATTAGTGCGCCGAAGATCTCTTTTATTATTTCATCCATCCAATTTTAATTTTGTAATGTAGCTGTGGAATGTAATAATTGGGTTTAGCGTATCCAGGCCTGCTTGAAAGTTGATGCAGCCTCTAATAGACTTTGGCTCTGGGTGGTCCAGTGGCTTGTCAATTCAGCAGCAACGCCGGTAATTAGTGAGTGTGTCACGTGTGTGCTGGGTGTCTGCTTGTGCTAGGCATTGGGCTGGTCAGGGTGATGCAGTACGTAGGACAAAATGCCTTCCACCCAACAGCTCACGAAAGTTTTGGGGAACCACTGTGTTTATGTAACAAAGGTGGAGAAGTCATGCCTGGGGCAATGGGTGTGCAGAGGAGGACCCAGAATTCAGTCTTGTTGGCTGTGGTAGATAAAGTCTAGGGTGGGGCCCCAGTTACACCCACACCTGGCACGCACGTCCTCGTGTAATCGGCTCCACCAGGAGGACCTTTGCCCTCCTGCAGTCCAGTCGGATTAGCCGCTTGATCACAGTACATGATCTTCTCTGTCTTGCCGTCTGACTTCCCCTTGCTGGGTTTGATGAAGCAAGTGGTCCTGCAAACTGCCCTAGAGAGAGGCCCACGTAGTAAGCAGTTGAGCGCCGCCTGGAGCCATGCACCAAAGAGAAACTGAGGCCTTGGGCTCAACAGTCTGCAAGGACATTGATTCTGCCAAACCCACATGAGCCTAGAGACAAGATTCTCCCTGGTTAGTTCTGGGATGAGGACTCAGGCCCAGCGGATACTTCCGTGGTGGCTTGGTGGAAACCCAGCTACACCTTGCCTGGGCTGCCGACCCACAAAAACCAGAAGATAACACGTGTGGGTGGTTTACGCCGCTGTTTGTGGTAATACTGCTCCGTAGCCGAGGCTGACTAGCACGGTGCTTGAGGAAATCTTCCTGGGGGAAGTGCAGCCTGAGCTGGGCCCTGAAGGATGAGTGGGAGTTAGCAGGGGTGCATAAGGAGGTGTGCTGCTGAGAGGCAGGCATTGAAATCAGGGGCATAGCACAGGCAGGGTTTGGGGCAAGAAAAACGCCTGGGCTGCAAAGGGGGCCAGTAGGGAGAACCCTAGGGAATCGCCACCATTCAATATGTGTTGATTTGCAGAAGTGCCGATTTCACCAGGTTTGACCTATGAGAAGCCGCCTGCTGCTACCAGTACTTAAATTTGGAGGCAAAAGGGTCCTATGAACACTCACGTAGACTCCTCTAATGACTTAAAAAAAATTTGAGATGGTCTGTCTTCATCAAGTCCTCCCCATCTCCTTGAATGAATTTAAAATGTCAGAATTTCTCCAGGAACGCTGAGCTTCACAGACTAGCATTTCACTTGGTCACGGCAAGGCAGGGCGGCCGTGGGGGTGGGGGTGGGGGGAGCTTGCCTCAAGGATCGCAGGGCGCTCTCACATCCCTGAGTCCCCCATGAGCTGGAAAGGTGACCTCTGCATTTGGCAAACAAGAAGATTGTAGGTCAGGGAGGTTAGTACCCCTGACCTGAGGTGGAAACTGTCTCAATTTCTACCACCCTTCTAGAAACGGGGCTGTCCACATGCCTGCATGCTTGTCGTCTCTGGGCCTGGACCACCTTGTCCCTTGCCTATGGGTGTGGCCCAGCCTGCCCTGTGCCTTCCTTCTCTACCGGACTCACCAACTGCTTCGACCAGCAGTGACTTCTCTCCGGTTCCATTTGCTCATCTCCCATCTCCTCTCCTATGCCTGAGGTCTGAAAGGCTGGCTTTTGGCCACACACACCGTCCCCCCACCCCGCCCCTGCAATTTAAGGACACCCAGGTAGGTCATGGCCTCTCTGCTAGACACTGGTGATTTAACCACACAAACTTCTTCCAGCAAATTCCTTCCCCCTTGGTTTCCGAGTCAGGGCTCTCCCCTTGTTGTGCTTTTTGCCCCTGATTTGTCCTTCCCTCTCTCCTTCACCAGTTCCTCCTCTTCTTTCCCCCTTCTGCCCTGTAACTAAATGTGGAGGTTTCTCTGAGTCTGTCCTTCCTGCCACGTGTGCGGGTGAGTGTGCTCACCTTCTCCCCTTCTCACCTGGATTTAGCCTCCAGTGTAGGTGGCCATCAGATCTGTGCTTGCAGCCCTGACCTCTGTGGACCAAACACTCCAGCCTCATCACCTAATGAACATGAAACTCTGTGCAGGACTGGCGTCCCACAAACGCCAGGATGCTGGTGCTCCCTCTGACTCTGATTCGTGTCCAAGCCTAGGCTGCCTTCCCCCACAAGCTTGCTCATTTCTACTCATCCTGCAACACTCAGGTTGGCCATTGGCTCCTCCTGGAAGCATCATGAGCCTCTGGTAGGAAGTAGACAACCTCCCCCATTTCCACCACTTCCCACTCTGATGACATTGCCTATTTGTGGCTGCCTCTCAGCTGTCTGTAAGCTTCTGGAAAGCACAGGTTTTCTTGTCCTTTTCCCTTATATCCCCAGAGATGGTCACTATGCCATTCATTCATTCATTCATTCAAGAGGGATAATATGACACCTGCTCTTTGCTAGGTGCACCCTAGTTGCTGGGGACCCCAGATGAATGGGAGTTATGGATCCTACCCTCATAGGGCTCACAGTGTGGTGGGGACACAGTGTGAAGATTATGACCCCGGGACTGGTGTTTAGAATGGGGTTTCATGGGGCCTTGAGGGAGTGCCACCTAATTCAGACAGGATGGACATGGAAGGATCCCCAAAGCTGAGACCTGGTGGAGGGATAGGATCCTGGATGCCCGCGGGGTAGGGGCTGAGGGTTGCAGATATTCTGGGTGGAGAACCAAACATGTGATGGTGCAGAGAAGAGAGAGAACGTGACTCCCTGGGGAAGGTGACAGTGGCTCCTGGGGCCTGATCTAAGTTGGAAGTGGGATTGCAGGAAGAGGAAGCAGGAGAACATTTAGGGCTCTGAGGGCAGTTTGGGGTGGCAGAGAGAGTCTGAAACCCCCAGGGGTAACACTAGGCATTTTGCAGCAACTCAGTGAGAGGCCATGGTGCGGATGCTTTCCAGCTGAAACTGTCAGTCTGAATTTGTCAAAGATGCTAGCAGAGGACAGGGCCGAAGATAGATGTCGCATTCAGGCCTCCCTCAACCGTCCTTCCACTCCTACAAGGTCAGGATGCAGGACCAGTTAACACTTCTGATGGACGTCAGCAACTGAGACAAATTGACCTCTGATTCTGACTGTAGTCAGCCTGCAGTTTTCCTACTTTTTAAAAAAATATTTTATTTATTTATTTGACAGACAGAGATCACAAGTAGGCAGAGAGGCAGGCAGAGAGAGAAGGGGAAGCAGGCTCCCTGCGGAGCAGGGAGCCCGATGTGGGACTTGATCCCAGGACCCTGAGATCATGACCTGAGCTGAAGGCAGAGGCTTAACCCACTGAGCCACCCAGGCACGCTGCAGTTTTCCTACTTAACAGAGGATGGAACAAAGTTTTTTTTTTTTTTTTTTCTCCAGTTCTGACACCTTTTTAATAGAAATCACTGTTTTTAGGAAACAAATAGCACTTTTGTAATTTTTTTTTCAATGTTTCTTACCTTGATCTTAATTTAAGTAACACTAGGAAGACCTCAATATCTTTTATTTTCCTTTTTAATTTAAAAAAAAGTAGTTGTTGTTGTTTTCCCCAGATACAAAGATTTTTGCCCTTGCATAAAAAACAGTGCCCGGACGATGACACAAGGACTCACACGGACTCACTGGACCTCACTGACACTATGACT
>PISX010014758.1:0-51896 GCA_004024625.1 Mellivora capensis
AAAAAAAAAAAAAAAAAGAATGTAAAATACCTCAATAATAAATTCTCATATTTTTACATGTTGAAATGATAATATTGGGGATCATTGTGTCAAATAAAATGTATTTTTAAAATTAACTTCATCTTCTTAAAAATAGAGGATTTTAAATGATGCTTGTGATATATTTCTATCAGACACTGCTGTCCTAAGAGTGAATGAAGTCCATGGAACCCAAGGCGATGGCAGGCATCATTTGAACTCACACCATTTCTGTTTGTTCCAGTAGTCTCCTTCATGTCTCTGGGAGGCGGGGTGATTTGGGAAGCCATTCATTCCAGGACATCTAAGCTCATTCCTAACTGTGTTGAGGGATGGGCCACCTCCGTGGGGGGAAAAACAAACAGCCCCATCAGGCTTTGTTCCTAATGCTACTCCTAAGTGCTGACGACACCCCTGCTGGGTCCAGCCTCCAGGGGAAACAGTGGGGAACTGATTGACAGCCATTAAGAAAATGGAATCTTCTCGAACATCTCAGATCAGACATCTCGGCAGAATCTTGATCAAGCAGGCCCTTGTCGGCTCTCCAGCTAAGAGGAAGGCTTTTTGCCTTAAGGAACTTCCTACTTGGGATTATGTGATAGTCTCCTCTCCTATTTAATATTCCAGAATTAGAATTGTAAAAGGACTCTATTGTGTAACTGCTTGCCATTCATTAGGCGTGTAGGCAAGTTAGTTAACCTCCGTGTCCCTCGGTTTTCTCACCTGTAGAGTAGTGATAATAATTGCACCTACCTCACCGAGCCGGTAGACAAGGGGGAATGCCAAGCAGTGCCCTTAGAACACTGTTCAGTACACACTCAGTGTTTGATAGAGATCAGCTGCTGTCATCATGATTGCTATTTATGTTTCATATGAAAACTTACATAGGGGGCCTGGGTGGTTCAGTTAAGTGTCTGACTCTTTGTTTTGGCCCAGGTCATGATCTCAGGGTCCTGAGATCGAGCCCCGCATTGGGCTCGGCACTCTGGGCAGCATCTGCTCGTCCCTCTCCCTCTGCTCCTCCCCCTGCTCTCTCCCTCTCTCTTTCTCCATCTTGAATAAATAAATAAACAAAGTCTTTTTTAAAAAATCTTAAACTAAAGCTGAGAGATGTGCTTCTTATCACCCCACAAGCCCGAGAGCCTGGAGGCTGGTGATGAATCCATCCAGAAACATTTTGCGAAGAGGGATTCAAATGAGGACTTTTCTGCTACTGTAATGGTCATAAACCATTTTGGCTGTCACGCATGCATACTCTTTTTCATAGCCCCCCTTGTTTTCTGTGGGTGGTAATTCCTAGCACCCCTCCCGATGTAAGCGCACACCTCTCTCTGTGTCCATGGACCGACTGCAGCAAGCATGTGATCTAAGCTGCTCCCTGGACCAATGTCCTCCTGGGCACTTTGCCTAAAGGAGAAGGGGCCAGTTCCAGGTTAGTCTCTGCAGTGGCAGTGGCCTCGCCAGGCTGTCCCTGCCGTGAGACCATTGCTAGGGCTCTCGTGATCCAGCTCTAGGGTCTCTTTCCTCTGAGCTGCCCGCCTCCATGCTATTCTTCTAATCCTTTCCTTTCTGGGTAACTTGTTGAAAGTCAGTTTCTGTTGCGACCCAAAACCCCACTGATAAAACCCTTCTTCCTCCCTTTTCTCTCTCCCTGTTCCCCACCCCACCCTTTCCTTCGGATGCCACCAGAATAGAGAGCGGAGCAGATGGTCAGAGGAATTGTACTTCTGTCGGTTCTTCCCTCAGATTTTGAGGGTGAGGGAGTGGTCCGTGCTCCATCAACAGCCCGAAGTCATAGGTCTTCTTGTCTGCAGCTGAAATGTTATGACTGGAGCGACAGCATCTGACGTGGGAAGTCAGCTTTGTAGGGAGAGAAACAGGGTTCAGGTCTCAGCTGCCCCTTCTTGGTTACATGACCCTGTGCAATTATTTTATTTCTCAGATGGTCTGTTTCCTTACACGTCTACCCACACACACTCACATCCACACACCCATGATGGTGAGGGTTGGTAAGGCTGGAAACTAGGGCAGGAGTTAATGTTGGATCCCAAGGCAGAATTTCTTCTCCAGAAAACCTCAGGTGTTGCTCTTCAAGACTTCAACTGATTGGATGAGTCCCACCCACGTTATTGAGTGTACTATCCTTCACTTAACTGGTGTCTCTCTCTGTCAAATAAATATATAAAATCTAAAAAAAAAAAAAGAAAGAAAAGAAATGCATATAAAGTACTTAGCACAGTACCTAACATTTAGTAGGTACTTAATTAGATGGTAGACACTATCACAGGCAGAAAAGAATAATGTCATTTATGCAATGTCTTGTACTCTGGACTGTTCTAAACAATACAAATATAACACAATACAATATAATTAACTTTTTTTAGGGTTTTTAAAATTTTTTAAAGGTTTTATTTATTTGACAGAAAGAGAAATAGTGAGAGAGGGAGCACAAGCAGGGGGAGTAAGAGAGGGAGAAGTAGGCTTCTTCCTGAGCAGGGAGCATAATGCAGGGCTCAATCCCAGGACCCTGGGATCATGACCTGAGCTGAAGGCGGACACTTAATGACTGAGCCACCCAGGCGCCCCCAAATATTAATTCTTAATTTACTCTCCAGCAACCCTAGGGCTTAAGTGATACTCTTTAAATGACGAATTGGAGGTCCAGGGAGGCTAGGTAAGTTGCCTGATGCCAAATAGCTGGTACGGTAAGCCCGGATGCATGGAATTGTCCCTCTGAATCAGCTCCCCCCCCACCCCCGCTGAGCCATTTCCCCAGGATGTACAACCCAACTCAAAATCCTCACCTACAATGTGCCTTGCCTTGTTGTTTTAAGTAAGGCCTCACTCAATCCCACAAACATGGCCAGATTTAGCTGCCAATATGTTTTAGAATAATATTTTAGGGTAGAGTGTCCTACCCAGCGACCCTCCCCGCTTTGCTCTCACCCCCTACCCACGATGATAAGAAGCCAACACCTTTCCATCTATGAAAACTTGGCAGCAGTCCCCACACACATGACGAAGGGCTCCTTCTGCCCACTCCCACCAGGAGCCACACACAACAAATGAACTTTCCAAACAAAGAAATGTCAAAGCAGAAATAAAATCACTGGTTAATTGTGATTTTTCTGGAATGGATGACTATATAATATACTGATCAAAAAGTTGGAACTAGGGACGCCTGGGTGGCTCAGTTGGTTGGACGACTGCCTTCGGCTCAGGTCGTGATCCCAGAGACCCGGGATTGAGTCCCGCTTTGGGCTCCCAGCTTCATGGAGAGTCTGCTTCTCCCTCTGACTTTCTCCTCGCTCATGCTGTCTCACTGCCTCTCTCTCAAATAAATAAATAAAATCTTAAAAAAAAAAAAAGTTGGAACTACACTTGTATTTAGATAAAGGCTTGTTAGAAAAAAGATGGCCATAAAAGAAGGCTTGACACTATGGGTACTTCTCCTAAGGCCAGTCTCCACTGATATGGGCAGGTGCCCAGCAAGTGTCAAGGTGTCAAATTTTGGTCAAGTCCAGGACTCTAGGACTCCAGGAATGTCCTCTTGTATCTACAGGTTCTTTCAGGGGACCCCAAATTCTACTTCCACTGCAGCCATTAAGGGCCTTCAAGCAGCTCCCCTACCAATTTGCTGGAATCTTCTCTCATAGTAGGTGTTTCTTCGTGTTTTGAGAATGTGCTGGGAATTTATTTTTTTTAAGGTTTTATTTATTTATTTGACAGAGTCACAAGTAGGCAGAGAGGCAGGCAGCGAGAGAGAGAGGAAGAAGCAGGCTTCCCGCTGAGCAGAGAGCCCGACTCGGGGCTCAATCCCAGGACCCCGGGATCATGACCCGAGCCGAAGGCAGAGGCTTTAACCCACTGAGCCACCCAGGCGCCCCTGTGCTGGGAATTTATAAATTAATTTATATTAATATTAATCTAGGGTGCTTGGGTGGCTCAGTCAGTTAAGTGGCTGCCTTTGGCTCAGGTTATGATCCTGGGGTCCTGGGATAGGGCCCCACGTTGGGCTCTCTGCTCAGCGGGAAGCCTGCTTCTCCCTCTCCCTCTGCCTGCTGCTCTGCCCACGTGTGCTCTCTCTCCATCTCTCTGCCAAATAAATAAAATCTTTAAAAAAATATATTAATTTGTGCTATTAGTCAGTAAGATTGAATGCCATGGTGAAGATGTTTAAAATCAAGGGCCAAGGAATTCTCTCTTTTTTTTCAAGATTTTTTTTTTTTTTTTAAATTTGAGAAAGAGTGAGAGAGACACAGAAGCAAAGGGAGAAGCAGACTGGCCGCTGAGCAGGGAGCTTGATGCGGGGCTCTATCCCAGGACTCTGAGATCACGACCTGAGCCAAAGGCAACACCCAACTGACTGACCCACCCAGGCGCCCCAACGACCAAGAAATTCTTAAATGTGACTGCTTTTATTTGGGCAGAAGACAATTCCATGTGGCGGGTGTGGGATAGTAAATACATAAGCAGACATTCCTAGGTGTTACTTTCCTCTCAGAATAAGAAAGATCTCACACAGACCATGGGCCATGCCTGGGTGCAACCCTGAAATACAGACAGCTCATCTTTGTCCAACCTCACTTTTTTTTTAAAGGCATTTTTTTAAAGATTTTATTTATTTATTTGACAGAGAGAGAGAGAGATATCACAAGCAGGCAGGCAGGCTCCCCACTGAGCAGAGAGCCCGATGCGGGGCTCGAACCCAGGACCCTGGGATCATGACCTGAGCTGAAGCCAGAGGCTTAACCCTCTGGGCCACCCAGGTGCCCCAGCCTCACGTTTTTTAATCTCTCCTTGCTCCTCCCTGATGTCAGGCTTTGTCTCTTTTCCCCAGAACCTAGACTTGGGAGCCCCAGATTTCGATACTGGGGTTTCTGGTTGGGCAAAGAGCTCCCCTAGGTGACAATTCCAGAAGTTACTCTCCGCTTCCAGACCAAGCAGTGGAGATTCGGATTCCAGGCTGACATGATCCTGAGATCCCGAGAATTAATTTGGTGGAGCTTGAATGATACCAGTTACGCCCTGGGGTTTGGCTTCTCTTGTGTCTTTATCTGTCAATGTCAGTGTCAAATTAGGGAGAGAAATGAAATAGGACAAGCCAAGGGCAGCCTTTCTGGGAGTTATGCCAGGCTGGCAAGATAAGGCAGTGTGCTGGCAGGAGGTCACGACCGGGTCAGATGACAGAGAAAAAGGTGTGTGCAGGGAGAGAGACGGCGCTTTGAGTCCAGAGGACCGAGTTAAGGTCAGAGGTCGGGGTGGGGGGTGCGTGATAAACTGGTGTCAGCAATTCAGAAACCCAAACTGGAAAAGAAATGTGTGGTCTAAGCGTGCGCTCCAGGACAGTCACGGAGAGAAACAATCGCAATGAGGCCACGCTTTCTAGGCCTGGGGATAGAGAAGAAATGGAGCACGTGAATAGTAAGGGAACACATATATTTATTTGCTTACTTTTAATTAATTAAATTTAATTTATTTATTTGACACAGAGAGAGAAAGAGCACAAGTAGGCAGAGAGGCAGGCAGAGGGAGAGGGAGAAGCAGACTCCCCACGAAGCAGAGAGCCCGGCGTGGGACTCGATCCCAGGACCCTGAGACCATGACCTGAGCCGAAGGCAGATGCTTAACCTGACTGAGCCACTGAGGCGCCCAAGAGGACACATTTCTCTTGTTCTCATTCCTGTCAGCGCCTTCAGTGGCACAAGGGTCCCTGTGAAGACTCTCCTAACCCACCTCCCAATCATTTCCAGGAGGTCAGGGGGGTTCTCAAGTGGTAGCCACCGAAATCAGTGGTAGGGCGACTGTGAGGCTCTCGTTTTCCCTCTCCGGCCTCCGTTCTGCAGGTTCCCTGGAGGAACCCTCACTGTCCTCACAGCAATAAGCATTTGCTTCCTCACCAGCAGCCCTCAGAGGCCAGGCAAGTTGTCCCCCCACCACACTCCATGTGCCCGGCTCTCTGTGGGACCCTCAGGAGAGTTACGTTCTGGTTTTCCACAGTGGTACCTCAGTTAATGCATATTTCCCTGCCTCCTTTCCCTTCCCTGTCCCACTTCCCTGTGTCTGTCCTGGCCTTTCTGGGACCCCTCCCAAATATACTTCTCACGCTAAATTGCCTGACTCAGGCTGTGCTTCCAGGTGACCCCATGGTACGTCACCACCCAGCCTATCTCCCTGCCCTGTCACTGGTGACTCTTCACGTAGCAACCCAAGTAGCCTCTGATAACATCCATCAGGACAGGTCCCCAGACTTGCTCAAAACTTCCCAATGGCTTCTCCTTACATCTAGAGTGAAAAGGTAGAGACCAGCTAGGGAGCTGCAAATATTCTGGGCCTGGGTTAATCTGGGTGTGTTTGCACGGGCATAAACATATATAAAAATGGATCGGGTTGCACATTTAAGATATATATTAAGATATATATATATATATATATATATATATATATATATACAGATAAGATATGTGTAAATTACACCTCGATAAAAAAAAGTGAGAAGGAAAAATAAGAAGAGAAAGAGGACAATAGAATGAGGAGGAAACTAGAATTTTCTAGAACCAGCTCAGTTCTCACGTTAGGCCTAATTAATATCAGAGCTGCTATGGATATGTTGGCAAAGAAGAAAAAGCTGAAGCTGAAAAAAGGCTCTCGCGGGGCACCTGGGTGGCTCAGTGGGTTAAGCGTCTGCCTTTGGCTCAGGTCATGATCTCAGGGTCCTGAAATCGAGCCCCACGTTGGGCTCTCTGCTCAGCAGGGAGCCTGCTTCCCCCTCTCTCTCTGCCTACTTGTGATCTCTCTCACTCTGTCAAATAAATAAATAAAAATTTTTAAAAAAAGGCTCTCGCAATGATTTATTAATTGCAAAGGGAAAATGATAGCTTCATAGTAAAAAACAAAAGCCACCAAAGCTAATATCCCCAATACCGAACCAACATCCCATGTCCACTGATATGATGCCCTTAGAAGGACACAATATCACTTTACTGATGTTTCTGCCAAAAAATGCAGAAGCTGAATCTGATCATGAGAGAAAACCAGACAAGCACAAACGTAGGTACGTTATACCGCATAACTGGTCTTTAATCTTCAAAAATGTCAAAGTAAAAAATACAAAGACAGGCTGAGGAGCTATTCCAGATTAAAGAGATGTGATAATTTAATGCAGTGAGTGATCCTGAAATTCATCATAGACCTGGGAACATATCTATAAAGGAGATCATTATAATAATTGGGAAAAAAAACTTGAATATGAATTACCAAGTAGATGACACTCTTTTATCAATATAAAATTTCTTGATTTTGATTCTCACCATGGTTATATGGTTGTTTTTAGGAAACATACACTGAAATATGCAGATATGAAAGGGACACGATGTCTCCAGCTTACTTCTTTATGGTTTAGAAAAAAAAAGCAGGGAAAACAAACCAATGGGGCAGAATGTAAACAATTGGTGAATCTGAGTGAAGGTCATGTGGGAATTCCTTGTCCTATTCTTATAACATTTCTGTAAGTTTCTTATTTGTTTGTCCACTCGCATTTCTGTAAGTTTGAAATGACATCAAAACAGAGTGATTCTAAAAATCTAAAGCAAAGCATGATGATTTAATGAAAAAAACAACATCTGTCTATATAAATGTAAAGACTTTTCTTTAAAGAAGGGGATTGTGAATTATGTCTCCCTTTCCCTGTACCATTACTGTGGGAAGCGCAGGGCCAAGGCCGGGTTTACCAAGGAAAGGGAACACCATTTCTGCCCAGGGTAATATGAATTTCCTGGCTTGAAACAGGAAATGAAAGAGGCACTCTTGGACCAGCATATCTGGACAAGCAAACGGAATATAACAGACAGCTGAAGAACCAGGCCCGCAGCTTCAGGGATTTCCTGGCTAACCTAATAAGACATTACAAAATTTTCTTCAGTAATAATAGCATAAAAAAAAAAAAAGTTTCTTGGGACGCCTGGGTGGCTCAGTTGGTTGAGCAGCTGCCTTCGGCTCAGGTCATGATCCCAGCGTCCTGGGATGGAGTCCCACATCGGGCTCCTTGCTCGGCGGGGAGCCTGCTTCTCCCTCTGCCTCTGCCTGCCACTCTGTCTGCCTGTGCTCGCTCTCTCTCCCTCTCTCTGACAAATAAATAAATTTAAAAAAAAAAGTTTCTGCAGCAAAGGACTAGCCTGAGACCAAGGTCTGTTCATTCTGAAGTGATAATATCTCAGAGTTACACGCTAAATGTTAAAGTTACATGCCTTGGAGGAGTTTGTTTGCTCTGGGTTCAAATGCAGGCTCTACCACTTATCACATGGATGGCCTTGAGGAAGCCCATTTGATCCCTGTGGGCCTCAGTGTATTCAGCCCTGAACCAAAGCTTTCAATAGTATCTACCTCTTAGCCTAGTGTGAGAAATAAATGAGAGAATGAGCAACAGGCACTCTACCGTGGATGCCACATAGAAAGTGTTCAACGTGGAAACAAAAATATGTTTAAAAAAAAAAAAACACAAAACAATCCTGCATGCCCGGGTTGTGGGGTCGGTTAAGCACCAGAGTCTTGGGTTTGGCTCAGGTTGTGATCTCAGGGTCGTTGAGATGGAGCTCCGCATTGGGCTTGCCATTCAGCGCAGAGTCTGCTTGAGTTTCCCTCTTTCTATCCCTCTTCCTCAAAATAAATAAATAAATCTTTAAAAAAAAAATAATCCTAGGAGTCAGACGTGTTCAGAAAACTGGTTAGGGGCTGAAGCATTTCCCAAGAATAACTTATAATATTTATTGAATATTTAATTCATGCCTGGCACATGGAAGACTTCACATCATTTAATTTTCACAACCACCCAATGTGATAAGCATTGTTCCCATTTTACAGAGGAGAAAATAAGACCTAGGATGACTAAGCCACTTGCTGGAAGTCATGCAGCTAACAGAGTTAAATCCACTCTAGAACCTAATTTGGTTCAAAGACAAAGGGGTGAAATGAACACAGACAACTCTCTGTCTCTGAGGTTGTCCTTCAGCAGGTTACCTGGAGGGTCCTGACCTTTACTTGGGGATCAAGTGGGCTCCAGGGTCAAGGGGGCAGAAATGCCATTGCCTGTGATACCCCGACCTGAGTTCTAGAAGCTTAGATCACAACCAGCGATGACTCAGAAACGGGTCTGGCTGCAGCAGGCAATGGTCTTCTTGGCACAGATAGAGCAGCTCTCAACACTGGGCCCTGGCGGCCTCAGCGGAGATGCTGATGGGCATCAGCTGCCATGTATCTTTGGTTGGTATCAGCAGGAAACACCTGGTGACAAGCTGGAGTCCTAGAGCAGGAACACAGGGCTGGGGTGGGAGGGTAGGACAAGAGGACCAGACCTAGCGACACATATTAAGACCACTGCCGGGGACTCCGATCACAATGGGAGAGGAATCAACCACAGCTGGACCTCCCCAGGGCAAGTGGCAGGAGACCAAGCAGTATTACTGCTGGGTAAGAGGATTGTATTTTTCACCCCAGATCAATGAGGCCGGACGATTAATTATAGCTTACATATCAGAGAAGAATTCTGACGCTCACATTATACTAGCCAGACAGTAGGCAATCACCAGACCATTCATTTTTCTTGTTTCTTACATTAGTTAAAGGTTCAGGGTTTGTCTAATAACAGTCTTCATTTAGATCTTTGCAAACAGCGTTGAATGAGAAATGTCCTTACAGGTCTGGGAATATACTAGACCCAGAAGGGACTTTCTTGGGGTGAGACTTGCCCATTGAACCTCAAATACACTGACTTCTTCCTCTTGGCTGGGTAGGAAAAAAATAAATCTCACAGGCTCTAACTTTTAAAACAGGACATTGCTGTTTTTAAGACCCGCATTACGGGTAAGAATAAAGACAATGCTTGCCCACTGGGGCCCAAGGACCACCATACCAGCTTCTTAACACACTAATATACATGCAGGCTTTCTTATGTACCTGGGTATGCCCAAGACCTCCCCTTATGCACAACGATCTAGGCATTGCTTTGTGGTCCACAGGGGAGAGAGGACTTACAATGGCAAAAAACCACAAATTCCAAAAAAGAAAACTGGTAACTTGCATTTGGCAACAGATCAGATATACCTTTGAAACCAGGGGGAACTGGGATACTCTGAAGAAGAAAGGGGAACATGAGGTTGAAGATCTATGAATGGTCATGATGGTGGGTCAGAAGAATAAAATATTCTAAATAATTTCTGTTGGTTTAGTGTTTGGTTTTTTTAAAGATTATTTATTTATTTGACAGAGATCACAAATAGGCAGAGAGGCAGGCGGGGGCAGGGGGGGCAGGCTCCCTGCTGAGCAGAGATCCCGATGTGGGGCTCGATCCCAGGACCCCAAAACCATGACCTGAGCCAAAGGCAGAGGCTTAACCCACTGAGCCACCCAGGCGCCCCTGTTGGTTTGATTTTAATGGAACAGGTGATGTGACTGATTTTGGAGTAGTTCCTTTCCTCATCCCCTTCTGTGATCCTGCACAACCAAGAATTCATTTGCAGCCTGGATCCTAGCCAAGGGTAACTCTTAGGGAGTGGGGGGAGGGGGGATACAGGTGTGAGATGCATCCTCCACCATGCCCGATCCCCATGGCCACAGCGCGGATGAAGGCAAACAGATGATCCTTGGGTCCTTCAGTCCTTCAGCTAGGCGCCCCAGCTGGAGGGGATACAAAGAAGGAAATAGCCTTCCACATAGCAGCCCAGTTCTTAAAGTCTGAGCATTGAGCAATTAAAGAACCAAATTCTTGGTGCTTGGCTTTAATAATGAAGGTCTGGGAGGGAGAGGCAGGCTCAGACAGCTCAGGGAAAACCAGTAGGAACCCAGAAAGAGGATTCTGGCTGACTGGGAACTGTTCCCACAGCCATTCCAGGCCACCAGGACCCCCATTCCTTAGAAGGGGGGATGGGCAGGTGCCTGCTGCGGGAGCCACTGTGAGGCTGGATCATTTATAGCCTATAAATATGTATCACACTCCACATCTAAGTCTCATTTCAGAGTGTGGTCTCCCTTACCCTTAACAAATCCTTTCTGCATTTTCAAAAAGTCTCAGCCTAGAGACTACTGTTACAAATGGGCACGTAGACCCACAGAGCCATGCCTGCTAGGGTCAAGATGCTGGTGGTGACAGAAGGCAAAACCCCTTAGCTCTTACCTTACAGAATATTGTTTTAACAAAACTAATCTCCATCAGGGTGTGCTAGGTACATGTATACAACATTTTTCTTATTTTTATTTTGTCACTCGTGTCTGTGTGTGTGTGTGTGTGTGTGTGTCTGTACCAGTTAGGAATCTTTCAGTTACCAATGACAGAAAACCCAATTTAAACTGGCTTAACCAACAAAGGGATTCTATTAGTTTATGTATTACACAAATATTTATTGACAGCTTACTATGTGTCAGGCAACTGAGATATGTGGAGGTAGTATTAGCTTCAGGCAAAGCCTGATCCAGCAGCTTAAATTGTTTCACCGAGTTTGGTTTGTCTCTTTGTCTCTTGGCTCTACCTTTCATTTGTTTGTTCTTAAGCCCCACAGGTTAGTTGTTCCACTCTTAATTCTCACTAAGGAGCTCTCACCAGGAGCTTCACATTATACTGCCCTGTAGGTGAGTCTCCCTGGATATCTCCTTTAAAATTCTGAGGACTCATTGTGGCCAGGTGTCCGTTCCTGACCCTTCTGGGTGGCTGGGGATAAGATATGCTGATTGGGGGCGCCTGGGTGGCTCAGTGGGCTAAAGCCTCTGCCTTCGGCTCAGGTCATGATCCCAGGGTCCTGGGATTGAGCCCCACATCAGGCTCTCTGCTCAGCAGGGAGCCTGCTTCCCCCCTCACGCTCTCTGACTGCCTCTCTGCCTACTTGTGATCTCTGTCTGTCAAATAAATAAATAAAATCTTAAAAAAAAAAAAGATATGCTGATTGGCCTACACCAATGAAGATCCACCCCCTGGAGCTGGGAATGGGGGCCGCACACCCCCAACCACGTGGAATGTGGAGAGGGGGTGATAGATTCCCCAAGAGAGAATAGGGATGCTGTTGGCTAAGGAAAGGTAAATGAATGCTGGAGAAGAAAGCAACAAATGGTCATCTCTGCATTCTATCCCTGTCCCAGCTACATGGCTGAAAGCACCAACCCGAGCCAACTGCCTGGGTTGGAATCCTGGCCCCAGGCTCATGCATTACGTGACCTTGGGCAAGTTACTTAACTTCTCTGTGCCTCAGTTTCCGCCTCTGTAAAGTGAGGGTAATGCTGGCATCTGTCTCGTAGGAGCATGGTGAGAATGATAAGAGTTAATATTTGTAAAGCAGTTGGAACAGTGACTGGCACTTAGCAAGCACTTCTAACCGTTTGACAAATAAATGTGGTCAGAACTAGTGCAGGATGGTGCACACAGCAGGTGGTCCAATAAATGCTTGTATAATGAATGGAGTGAGCGACAAAGCTGGCAGGAAGTCCCACTACTTTCTAGATTTTTCTCTCCCAGCCCCTTCATCTTTTAGGGTTGGCCTTCCTGCCCCAGGGTCTGTTGTTCAGAAACTGTTTTCCCAGGAAAGTGGCAGCTGGGCAGAGATGGGTGTCCCCCCTTCCCCGCGTTCCATGATTAAGATGGCACTGCCCCCAGAAGGCATCGTTAGAACAGCAGACTTTCCTATAAATTGACAAGAAATCTGTAGGGTGGATCCTGAGGGCCCATCAAGGCACTTCTGGAATAAATGATCTACATGTGTCACGATCATCTGTATGACGATTCGGGGCTGGTTTCTCCCCAGCCTGTGACTTTTCACGCTTCTCAAGCTGGATAAAAATGAACTGTAATCAGGCTGATCTATAGATAGACAGTTCCTGTTTCTGAGCCTGCTGAATGAGGGTGGGTGTGTTTATACATTTGCATAAAGCTGATGGATGTAGAGGGCTCTGGTGTTTTGTGTTGCTTTTTAAAAGAGGGGATGGGGTATCCTCCCAAAAGTGGAGCCAGAGGAGAGGTGGAAATACGGGAGGCGAAAACTGGGAGAGATCACAGCTTTTCCAAATGATGAGGAAAGGGAGAATAAACACAACATAAAGTTTATCAGTGGTTTGTCTTCAAGGAAAGAAGGAGCTGGTTGAACAAAGAAACTGACCAACAGGTGAATGTGAGGGACAGAGGAAGGTGGGTATGATATCATTTTCCTGTCTGCCTCCTCCCTGCTCTTTTCCTATATATGCATTAGGGGAAGATGGAATCGGCTGTTTTCTATGTACAGGGATATTTAGATATGCAAATGAGCACAGCTTGTTAATGAGCCAAGGGTGATTACACTGCGGGGAGCTGCCAGCCCCGCTGAACAATAGGTAAAGGGACACCAGGTGTCTGCGAGGGGGAAATGGATTATTCTGAACACACTCCCCACCCCTGCCTCAATGTCACACACACGTCTGCCAGATCAAAGCGGTGGGTCAGTGTCTTCCTTCTGTTCATTCTAGCTCCCAGATTCTAAATCTAATTAGGTAAGGCGAGAAGAAGTCGAAGACCAGGTAAGACTTAGGGTCTAATGGGGAACTGTCCCAGAGGCTGCTGAACTTGACTCGCAGCAAGAAGGGTGGATGGGCGGCCAATGAAACACGAGGCTTCCTCAGCCGGGAAGAACCACCTGCCAGGTGTGCGGCAGAACAGCAACAGAAGTCTGTCCCCGTGAAGTGGATAGGTCCCTCAGTACTTCTTCGGGCAGCATTTGGCTCGAAGATGGTGATTGGGAATCCACATGCTTTTCAGAAGTCAGGGCAAAGTTTTGCAGTGGGAAACAGAAAAAAAAAGAGTCTGCTTTGGATTTCTGGGGCGAGAGGCTCAGCGTTATTGATAAGGGCATGGACTTTGTAATGAGACAGACCTGGGTTTGTTGAGCCCGATCCATTGGCTCTGTTTTATCCATGGACCATGGCTGACTAGGTGCACAGCTAACCCTCCCCTGTTGATAATATGTGCCCTGTTCCATACTCTTGTCCTGAAACTGCTGGAGGATTGCCTAGCCTAGGAGGCAATTCCAGAAGAATCTTGTGCTCACGCAGATGACCTGGACAGCCTGGTCAGGAGGAGTGTTCCAAGCCCTGCCCGCTCAAGCAGGATCTGCAATGCACTCTCTGAGTTCTGAGTTCTGTGAGCAGCAGAACAGTATACCACCATTTCCTCCATTTCCTGTCAGTCTCTCGATCTCCATGATACCCAGATAAAAAGCAGGGGCTTTTTTTCCCCCAAAGGTGAAATGTCTCTGCTTGGACTCTTTCTTTTTCTTTCTTTCTTTCTTTATTTTTTTTTTTTAAAGTAGGCTCCACCCGTGTGTAGCCCAACACAGGGCTTGAACTCACAACCCTGATATCAAGACCTTAACTGAGATCAAGAGTCAGACACTTAACTGACCAAGCCACCCAAGTGCCCCTCTGCTGGAACTTTCATAGACCCCCCCATGAGTGGCTTGAAACTATCTTGGAACAGCAGAAGTCTTTGTTAGGTCCCCTCAAATCTCCTCCATCTGCCACGTGCCTGGATTGCTGCAGGACAAGGACACGTCCCTAACCTTCTGTTAAGGACATCGACTCTGCACCTTCTCACGACAGCATCACTCAACCCTGTCTATAAATATGGATGCTATGCTAACAAGACTTATTGCTAATTTAATGGCAGTGGAGTACAGACTTGCGTGCTGCACACATACACAGAGAATGGTATTGAAAACGGGAAAGATAATGAGAGTTTAATAAATGGTAATTTGCTCCTTGCTGCTGTATATGTCAGGGGTTGGGGAGGGATGAAATAGAGCGGGGCCTTCTGGAAAGTGAAATTTAGATGGTGGGTCTACCAGTGAGGCTTCATTTTGATTTTAATATTGCCCAGGACTGAAGTTTATTTTCATTTACCTACGAGAGATCCTCTTCCCTGAAAATGCCCCCCCAGTGGAACATGAGTCAGAGAAAACAACTAGATCAGAGGTGTTTATCACGGGGACCAAATTTTAACCAGAAGTCATAGAATGCAGAGGTCAGGGCTGCAGAGACAAAGTGAAGCTGGGAATTAAAACAATTATCTGGATTGTTCAGGAGGGGGAAAAATTATCATTTTTGCTTGAATAAGTGTCTGAATTATCTGAATAATTGTTTCCACCCACTTTTTGGTCCAGTGATGAAGACCTGGCCAATAGACCCAGTAGCAAAGAATCAAAGTTGTGGGTAGCAAAGAGAGAGAGGACAGGAAGGCTGGTTAAGCCTGAAGCCCCCTGGCTTCCCAGAGGGTGGTGGGCAGAGGCTGGGCCAGTCAGGAGCTGGGGCGGGGAGTCCCTTGGAGTGGGTGGCAAGAAAGTAAACAAAGCTAAAACCAAGGCCCAACAAACCAGAAATGCAGCCTGAAGGGGACTGGATTTGGTGTGGGAAGTCAAGAAGCTGGAAGATCAAACAAAACAGAACCAGAAGCTGTGTGTGTGTATGTGTGTGTGTGTGTGTGTGTGTGTGCGCGCGCGCGCGCGAGCGTGCGCACGCGCATGCACACGCACATTTAGGAAGGGTGAAACTGTCTGCACCAGGGGCTCCCAAACCAGACTGCACATCACATGCCCCTGCAAGCTTCTCAATACAGATTCTTGGGGTCCTCTGGTAGACCAGAAGAAGTGGAATTTGGGGGGAAGGGGTGCACTGCTGGTGTGCAAGTGGGAAGTATGATGCCATTCAATGGACCTTGGAAGTCTCCCCTTTTCAAAGACAGCTACTCTACTTAAATGCCCAGTAATCCATCCCTTGAGATTCATTCATTGCCTCCTTGTGTGTTCATTTGTCAAACACAAATTTCCCTTGGAAGGCAACCCAAGTTTCCAAGCCTGCCATGGTAATTAAGTATAGCTAATTATTGGGGTGCCTGGGTGGCTCAGTGCATTAAAGCCTCTACCTTTGGCTCGGGTCATGATCCCAGGGTCCTGGGATCGAGCCCTGCATCAGGCTTCCTGCTCAGCGGGGAGCCTGCTTCCTCCTCTCTCTGCCTGCCTCTCTGCCTGCTTGTGATCTCTATCAAATAAAAAAAAAAAATCTTAAAAAAAAGAATAGCTAATTGCAATGGATTTCAAATGCCACAAATCATTTTCTCCTTTCAAGAGATGGAATTTAATTTCCCTCTTCTTGAGTATGGGCTGGACTTAGTGACTCACTTCTAACAGAATATAACAGAAGTGATGGTGTGTAACTTCCAAGATCAGGTCATAAAGGGGATGGTAGCTTCTCTCTTGTTCTCCCTTCTGGATTGTTCACTGGGGAAAGCCAGCTGCCATGTAATGAGGACACTCAAGCAGCCTATGAAGGTGTCCATGTGGTGAGGAACTATGTCTTTCTACCAACAGCGATGTGAAGAAGCCATCTTGGAAGTAGACACTCCAGCCCCAGTCAAGCTTCCAGATGATGCAGCCCCAGCTGACATCCAATGGCAACCACATGAGGGACCTTGAACCAAAACAAATCCCAGGGGAGCCACTCCTGATACCTAACCTTCAGGAACCGAGTTACCTAATAAATATTTGTTGTCTTAAGTTGCTAAATTTGGGGGTAATTTGCTGCTCAGCAATAAAGAATACACCAATAAATCATAGCTGAGATTTACTGAACATCTATAGACATTCACATATGTTAACCTATTTAAACCTCATAGCACTCCTATGACGTAGTTACTATTATCAGCATTTTTAAGATGAAGAAACTAGGGGCACCTGGGTGGCTCAGTGGGTTAAGCCTCTGCCTTCGGCTCAGGTTAGGATCTCAGAGTCCTGGGATCGAGCCCCACATCGGGCTCTCTGCTCAGCCGGGAGCCTGCTTCCTCCTCTCTCTCTACCTGCCTCTCTGCCTGCTTGTGATCTCTGTCTGTCAAATAAATAAATAAAATCTTTAAAAAAAAAAAAGACGAAGAAACTAAAATTTTCAAAGTTAAATGCAGTGGATACTGGTTAGCCCCCTTTCCTGGGTAGGTGCCACCACTCCTCAAGTGCTGAAAGTGTTGGCTTCTAGGGGCTCCTGGGTGGCACAGTTGGTTAAGTGTCCAACTCTTGGTTTTGGCTCAGGTCGTGATCTCAGGGTCGTGAGATCGAGCCCTGCATCAGGCTCCACACTCGGCATGGAGTCTGCTTGAGATTCTCTCTCCCTTTCTTTCTGCCCCTCCTCCCCTGAAATAAATAAAATATTTTTTTTTTTTTTTTTTTTTTTTTTTAGTGTTGGCTTCTAATGACTCACAGCCTCCTCCCACCTCCAGAGAAATGTTCTTGGCCAAATGGGTATGGTCTCACCTCGCCTGTTTCCCTATCATAACAGCCATCAGCCAATGACTAACAGTGATGGGCTAGGACTCTACAAGGTGGGACTAAACTCCATGTCACAATTTCTTGTCCAGAGCTACCTGTGGGGTCAATTTCAAGACTCTAGCTGGGATTGGATCCTTGCTCAGATCCGTCAGCCACCCCTCACCTGCCTCCCTCATCCCATTTTTTCCCAAGAGCACTCTCTCAATAAATCAAATGTGCTGAAATCCTGTCCTAGTCTCTGCCTTGAGGGAACCCAACCTAAGTAATTTGCCCAGAGTTAGCCAGCCTGTATTTATACCCAGCCTGGTTGACTCCAGGGTCCATGTTCTGATCAATGCCTCTGGTAGAGAAACTATTATCAGTAGATACTGAATTCTGGACCTCTAGTCTACCATCAGACAGGTGGAATCTGGCTCAGTTTGGATTTTCAGAGGTGCTAGTCCTGCCTACACATGTCACAGATAACACCACATAAAAGCCAGCCTCCCACCCCAGCTCCATGGTCTTCATCTCTTACCACCCCGTCTTCCACCCTTAACAATCTGATCCTCACCCTTGCCATAAGTTTTAGCCTCCTCCCTTGGAAAGAATTTAAACTTTCATCCCTGTAAGTGGTTGAATTGTGTCCCCCACAAAAAGATATGTACCAGTCTTCACCCCAGGCCCCTGTGAATGTGACCTTACTTAGAAATAGAGTCTTTGCAAACATGATTAAGGTAAGAATCTCAAGATAAGATCATCCTGGATTTAGGGTGGGCTCTAAGTCCCAAAACTGGTGTCCTTATAAGAGAAAGGGTAGAATGGAAACAAAAAGACCCAGGGGGAGAGCCTGTGAGGACAGGCAGAGACTGGAGTGGAACCAGACCTGCAGGAGCTCAGAGAGAAGCAAGGAACGGATTCTCCTTTAGAACATCCAGAAGGAATCGCCCCAGTGGATAGGTTGGTTCCAGTCTTCCGGCCTCCAGAACTATGAGAGTAAGTTCCTGTTGTTTTAAGCACCCCCATGCCCTGGGTTGGGTCCATTTGTCATGGCAGCCACGGGAAGCCTCTTGGTTTACTAAGCACAAGCTTATCTCACTTGGGTCTAACCACAACCTTGTGATGTTTCTTAGGTAGGACAATGTTATTATTACTCCCTTTTTCCTTTCTTCTTCTTCTTCTTTTTTTAACAGCTCAGGAAAAGGGCCCAGGAAATTTATGTGATTTGTCCAAGGTCCCCCCAAGTGGATGGCATAGAGCCTGGAATTTGGATCTCTGGATTCCGAATTCTGACCTCTTTAGACCTCAAGAGGAGACTGGCAGGAGTACGACAAGGACACTATTAAAGTCGGCCTGTTCACTGTCTACAATCCCTCACTTGACAATGTTGATACTGAGTGGGCAGGCAGAGAGGCGGGATCAAGCTTACCACCCTTCTGCTTTGCACAAAATTGCAAGAGACCTTTGAGAGCATCTAATATTTTCCATAAACTGCAGCAGCAAAGCCTAACTTAAACATTGAAGTGACCCCTTCAGACCCTTAATGATGCTGTAAACACAATCCTGGTGTGATTTATACAACTATTAAGATAAACATTACTACCCTCAGTGTATATTTACTTGCATAACACAGGCACAAACTTACCTGAAATGTGCAAAACACGAAGCATGATGATAAAGGCAGAGAAAGGGGCTACATGGTGCAAACAAAACAGGGTGTTTGCATGTCTTGAGGGCGTCTTCTTCTAAGGAGAGGTGGTCTTTCAGCCTTGAAGTCCTTGCCCCACTTCTCGGTTTGGAGGAATGTCTCCGCCGTGGCCTGATGCCCAGCTGCCACTCCATCCATGAATTTCAAATTATGCATGGAGAAGCACATTTAAAAATGCTCTCCCCAACCTTTCCGCATGGTTCAGCTCACATGGAGAGCCTCACTTGGGTCCTTACCATTTCTCATGTCACAGAGATGTCTGTAGGGCCTGGGACCGCGGGAGGTTAGGGAGCTGGAGAGGGGCAGGATCAGATCTGTTAATCACATCTTGAGGCATGAGCTTTGGGGGCTCTATTGAAAGGAGGCATGAACCCAGGGCCTGAATTTAATTCATCTTCAACATTACAGTTCTTTGATTTGCTACGTTTGTTCATTATGTGAGACAGGACATTTGAGAAGAAATTAACTAGGTTCTAGCCAATGCCGAGGGTCAGGGGACTCAATGAAGGAGCAATGGGAAAGAGTTTGCTCTTGTCCCCATCTTGTTCACTGTGGCAACACCTGGCACACAGAGCAGGCTGGAAATTAGTGCAGAAGGAAGGGAGACAGAGATGAAAGAAGGGAGGACAGAGGAGGAGAAGAAATTCTAAATAATCTAGGGCACTCAGAGACCCAGCTTCAAGCCCCAGTTCCACTACTTACTGGCTACCTGACTTTAGGAAAAATTTCTTCATTTCTCTGAATCTCCATTTCCTCCTTTTGAACTGAGGATGACAGTATCTTCCTATCATGAGTCTTACACAATAGTCTCATATAAAAATATCTAGAACAGTGCCTGGCACAGATTAGGTGCTCTATTCTATAAATGTTTATTAAATGAAAGAAAGAAAGGAAGATGGAGGGAAGGAAGACAAGAGAGAGAGGGTGGGGGAGGAAGAGAAGGAAGAAAGGAGGGAAGGAGGTAAAGCTAGAAGGAAGGGAGGAAGAAAGAAAGGCCAGTTGTTTCCCTGTGGATAAATGACCCTGGAGATGGGGGCATCGGTCTGGCACACAGAGCCAAGTCAATCACGTCCCCGGGAGTGTCAGTGGAGTGCTGCCCATCTTGTTATTTATGTGCCAGATTTCCATCATTTACCATGCACACTTCAGGGATTCATTGCTGGGGAATTGCAGCCTGTAACGTGCCAGCTAGTCAGACAACAACAGATAAGAGGAGCTAAGGCTATAATTCCTATCTCATCGACAGCCCCTCAACAAAAAGAGGAAGAATGGTTCAACCGGAAGCTTCCATTCAAAGTCAGTAACAGTAGGTTGCAAGAGAAGCCATGGGTGCAGGGCAAGCAAGAAGTGGGCAGGAGGAAGGTAGGGAGCCAGCCCCAGCTCTTTATACCAGCCATGAAACAGAGGGTCCAGTCAACCTGAGCACCATGAGCCTGCTTGGATTTTAGGCAAATGATTGAAATTTTCCAGTTTAGAGAGAAAAAAGTGTAAGAGCTTACTTCTTTCTCCTTTTCTGCTCAGTACCTTTGGAAGGTCTACAGCTGTGGCACGTGGAACACAAAATGTTTCAGCTGCTGTAGAAAAGAGTCTGGTGGTTCCTGAAAAAGTTCAACATGGAATTACTTGATGATCTCGCCATTCTGCTCCTAAGTTGGAAAGAGATTCTTAAACAAGTACTTGCATGCACACGTGCATAGCCAATGCAACTCACAATGAACGAAAGAGGAAAACAGCCCAAATGTCCATCATTGGAAAAACAAACTGTGGTATATCCACAGAATGGAGAAGTATCCAGCCATAAAAAGGAAGGAAGTACTCACTCAGGCTACAATACAGAAAAACCTCCAAAGCATTATACTAAGTATAAGAAGCCAGATGCGAAAGATAAGATTCCTTTTATACGAAATCATTTGGTTTAAAAATGAAAAATGAAGGGATGCCTGGGTAGCTCTGTTGGTTAAGTGTCTGTCCTCCACTCAGGTCATGATCCTGGGGTCCTGGGATCAAGTCCCGCATAGGGCTCCTTGCTCAGCGGGGAGCTGGCTTCTCCCTCTGCCTGCTGCTCCTCTGGCTTGTGCGTGAGCACTCTCTCTCTCTGACAAATAAATTTTTAAAAATCTTTTTCTTAAAAAAGAATATGAACTATACAGAATAGGCAAATTGAGAGAGACCAAATGAAGATTGGTGGTAAAATTAATGTACTTATTTTTATTTATTTATTTATTTATTTTATTCTACAGACAGAGATCACAAGTAGGCAGAGAGGTAGGCAGAGAGAGAGGGGGAAGCAGGCTCCCCACCAAGCAGAGAGCCCAATGTGGGGCTCGATTCCAGGACCCTGAGATCACAACCTAAGCCGAATGCAGAGGCTTAACCCACTGAGCCACCCAGATGCCCCAATGTACTTATCTTAATACGTGCACAAGATAAAGAAAATTCCAATCCCATGGATGGGTATAAATGAAAGATAGGTCTCCCTTCCACACCTGACCTTCAGATCTGACCATTTCTAGAGACTTTGTGTTCCTTTCAGAGGTATTTGAAGCCTTTGCAAGTATATATATATAATGGAAACACACTATATACACTGTTCTGCAACGGAAAGTTTTTTTTTTTAAGATTTATAATTTATTTGAGAGAGAGAGAGTGCATGCATGCATTGTGGGGAGGGGCAGAGGGAGAGGGAGAGAAAAACCTAAGCAGGTTCTGTGCTCACATGGGGCTCGATTCCACAACCCTGAGATCATGACCTGAACCGAAATCAAGAGTCTGACGCTTAACCTACCGGACCACCCAGGCACCCCTGCAGTGGAGAATGCTTTTAAATATAATTTCATGGGCCTTAATCCAGATCCAATCAGAAATTTTAAGGATCCAGGATCTGTTTTTACAAAGCTCCCCAGGGGCTGTGATTGTGCAGGTGGTTGGTAGGGATAGGGCTGGCCCAACCTGTGGCTTCCCTGCCATTCCTGGGTCCCTGCCTTCATCTTGGTTGGCCTCCTGGGGTCTTCTTAGAGCTCTCAGTGCGTATGGTCCCTGGCCCTCCTTTCCGTTCTGCTCCTTAAACACTCTTCTGTGCTCACAAGATCACTCAGATCACCTTCTACCCCTCCAGGGACTTGGCTCCCAGGGACCCCAACCCACTGTGGCCTGCTAGGCTCCCAATTACTCAAGGCCAACTGTGGCCCTGCCTGTTGGCTTCTCTCAGGCCATTGCCCAGGGTCAACATCTTAGAGGCTGGCTCTCTAGAACCTGATGGAATTCTCCCTTGGATATTGGCAACTCCCCATCGCTGTGAACCCTCCCTTTGCAGAATGCCAGGTAAACCCTGGCAGATTTCTGTCTTGTTTCTCTTCCAGCAACGTACTGACCAGCCCGATCAGTGGGGAAAACAAGCTTTGGAATCTGTGAACCCAGGTTCAAATCCCGGCTCCTCCATTTATTAGCCATGTGACTTCAGACTCAAGATGCCTCACTTCTGCTCTGCCCTCCAGGGTCTCCCCATAGCGAATCCTCCAGGATGTCCCGCACAGTGAATGTGTGTAAAGCTCACAGCTGGGGAGGTTAGGGGTGCTCCCCGCCCTCTTGCAGACACAGCGTTCTTCCAGGCTCTTTTCTTCTGCCACATTCCAGTCCCAAGGGCAGTCTCCAGTCATGTTTATGGGACTTGGGTAATTCTTAATCCTCTCTGTCCTGGCCCTGTCTCCCCTTTGCCCTCAATCCAAACAGGCATATGATCAGGTCCTGGCCCAGACACAGGGTAGATATAAAAAGGACATTGTATCTGAGACAGGGAGCTTGGAGCTCCTCGGGGGTGGATTTCTACCTCCCACGGCTCACTAATAAGGCTTGGGGTGTCACATGGGGACACGTGACCCCCCACCCCCACCCCCAGCCCAGATGGCCTCCCATCTCACTGCAGACTGGACAAGCTTCCTGGGACAAAGCAGCTTCCCACTGTCAGACTCTGGGTTAGCCTCATGGCAGAGCTTACCTGAAATGTGGGGTAGCATCTGAATTCATAAATGGAACCCTCTCGTATGCCTAATCATTATCATTATTCCAAGGGATCCTTGCCCTTGGCTTATATTCACCAACCAGACTGTGTCTGCTTAAGATATGGGGCAGAACTAATCTGCTGAGTGTTTACAACATGCTAAGTGAATTATACATGAGTTATTTCATTTCAGCCTCAAAACAATCTTGGGGGTGGATACTGTTCCTATCCCCAGCTCACAGACAATAGCTAATATTTATATAACACTGTGTAGCAGGTCATTTGTTAGTGCTGTAGGCTTATTAACTCATTCTATTATCACTGCTGTCCTATAGCATAGGTACTCCAGATGACTCCCTTGGCGGAGACTCAGAGAGGTTGAGCAAGTGGTCCAGGTCACACAGCCAGCAAATGACAGAATCTATGGTTTGAGCCCGGGGAAGTCTGGCTCCAGAGGTCCCCAGCACTCTGCTGCACACCCTCCCGGCTTTCTCAAAGCAGGTTCCACATGTAATTTCAGCAACCCACAGATTCCGTGACAAATCAATAGAGTTTGAGCCAGATGAGGCCTGGCTCAGCCATACAGGTTCCCGAGGCGCTGAAGGACAGACCACACTGATTGATTTCTCGGCTGAGTCTTTAAATGTCAGCATGTGCGTGACCACTTCAGACCTTGGGCACAGAAATAAAATGCAAAAGGAAAGGGCATTCTAATGCAGGGGATGAGAGGGAGGCTGGGCAACAGGAGACCAACGGCCTGGGACACACATTGTGTGGGGGCTGGTGGGCATCCTGGGCCGTGGGGAGGGGCCCCTTGTAGGCAGTGGGGAGAATGGGAGCGGGGCGGGTGGGGGGGCATTGGTGAGAGCCGCACCCTTGACTTTGGGCTGCTGGGAAGCCATTTATAGCATGACACCCATCCATGAGAGCTGGGTCTTAACCTGATTTAGCCCTTCTATCCGTATTGATCGGTCACTGTTAGCAACTGCTCATTTAGACCAGCCTGGCTGCTGGAGCACAGCTCGTCATCACAGATGCAGTGTGGAAGAGCAAAGACAGCTCACCCTCCCTCCCACCCCTGGAATTCACCCAGACCCCCTCCTGTCACCAGGCCCCACTACAGGGCTCTCCCAGCCTGCCTGGTTTAATCATTCACCACTCTAGGAGCTGAGGGGACAGACCCACCCATGACAGAGATGGCCCCACCTACTCTCATGCAGCCAGCCTGGAAGGGGAGACTGGCAGGACAAGGAGGAAATAGATACATACCTAAGATGAATTTCAGATGTGTTGTGTGCAATAAAGAAAATAAAATGAGGTGAGGCAAGAGAGAATGGTGCGGGGGTCGGAGGGGTGGGGAGAAGGCAGCCCAGGAAGGCCTCTCCAAGGAAGTGACATTTGAGCTGAATTCTGAGTGTTGGGGAAAATGGACCATTCTGAAATCTGAGGAAAGAGTTCTCAAGGCAGAGGGAACCGCAGAGGTTCCCTGTGGCAGGAGCAGACTCAGCCTTTTGGACCATGAGAAGATTAGTGTTGTGAACAGCAGAGAGGTAGGTGGTGAGAGGGCAAAAGGAGGGCGGGATCAGATGGACCCCCGACCCCTGGTGCTTTGTCCCTATGGGATGGCAACCCAAGTTCATCATCAGGACTGGACACCAATGGACCTCTTTCTCCTCTTCCCATCCATGTTCCTGGATACGACTTTGGGTTGACCTCTTGTGGTTGTAGACTGGATCAAAGATTACAGAAAGGAGATGACTCTTGCCCAACCCTGCCTTAGAGGGAGATCCAAAATGGGAGGCTCAGAAAGGACCCTGGGGACCTTCCCCACCACTTACACATCCAGATCTGCCCTAGGCTCTATCTCCAGGCTTCTGCTCCTGCTGGCCCACCATTAGCAATGACCTCGCCCACGTTCCACTTAGGGAAATCCTTTTCATTTGCCTAGCATAAATGATCCTGACTCTGTGTAGCCTTTCATGACTCAAATCACATTTAATTGCTGGGCTGGGTTTGATTTTTTTTTTTTTTAATGTTGGGTTGGGATTTGTTTGAAGATCTATTTGATCTATCATTTCCTTTTGTCTTATGTTATAGTTTTCTGAATACCTGTCTCTTCCATCATACCGCAAGGTCTGTGGAAAGCAGGACATCAAATATCCTGGCTGTGATGCTCTAGGTGACACACTGAGCCTTTCCAGACTTCTGCTTCCTTTGATTCCCGCAAACCAGGATTTAATATCAGAAATTTACCAGAAAGTGATCCCAGGAAGTGCCAGAAGGCAAATGGAGGAGTGAGACAGAGAAAGGCAGAACCCCAAATAGGGTGCATTACCAAGAGATTTACCACACTGGGCACCTGGAATTCAATTCTGCTGGGCCACCTGGGGAGACAAAGGAGAAAATAAGGACACAACTTGGCTGAACTTGGGCAATCAGTACGGATACCTCAGTTCCACCCATGGAGATTTGGAAATAATTGGTCCTGGGTGTGACCTGGGCATCAAAGCCTTTTTTTTAATTCCCCAGGTTATCAAATACACAGCAAAGCTCAAGATCACAGGTGTAGCACACACCTGAGAGCTGAGTTGGGAGGTGAAAAACATGGAATGTTAGCCACCAACTAACTCTTCATTCACTGCTGATTGAAGAGCTACTTCCCAGCTTATTCCGTGAGTGGTCTTAGCATGCTCCCTTGGCCAGAAAAAAATAAAAATAAAAAATACAAACGAAAACCCCAAACTCCCAGATGTTGGTAGTCAGCCGTCTTGGGGGCCTGAGGGTGAATGTGGGTAAGGTGTGGACAGCATTACTACTCCCTTCATCTCGAATATGGGGGCTTTTAAAAAATAGTGAATTTTTGAGAGGATTAGCGAATGTCTGTTCAGTGCCGGGCACACAAGAGGCCCTCGGTAAATGTTGGTATTATGATCTCTGCCACTGGTTATTGCTGTATTCCCTTTGGCACCCAGCCGGGGGCTTTGCACAGTGACTGCCCAGTATCAGATAATTACTGATACTCTAAGACAGCCGCGCTGGAAACCTGAATCGATGGGGCTGCTGGGACGCATCTTTCAATCCTGCAGTTCCCGAGAATCTGAAAGAGCGTCTTCCCCTCCATGAACTGATACTTTTAACCATAGAGGCACACCGGACTCACCCGAGGACTTGAGGAAAAAATCCACACTCCTGGGTCCCGCCCCCAGAGAGTTCTGATTTAATTGGTCTGGGGTGAGGCCTTGGCATTCTGGGTTTGCGACGGCTCCCTTGGAGACTTGCACGGTGCAAATGTGGTGCTTATTACCCAAGGGTGGGGGGTGGAATCAGGTGGAGGGGAGTGGGGGATGAGCAGGGCTAGGATCGTGGTATAATTCTCCACTCCGTTCCATCCAGAGCCTGACCCATCCTCTGTGTCCTGGGGCTTTCAGAGACTCCAGTGGGTAGGAAAGAGGCAGGGTTGGGACCCCGGTGGGCATGAGCCTGGCTGTTCCCCTCTCGAAGGGTGGGCACTCACCAATAAAGGTAGCTTCTTGCTCAGGCTAATGTGTGTCCTCCTGCCCCATCTGGCTAACACGGCCTCCAGCCCACCCTGCAGGCCCCAGCTGGGTGTCCCACCTGCCAGGTGCTGGGTGAGGAGCAGAGGCACAGGGATGTCTCGGGCTTCACCCACCCGGCTCCAGAGAGAAGAAAAAGCAGCAAGGCCCACAGGTTCAGGGGACCTCGGTGACAGTCGGTCTCTTTGCCGTAGGGAACAAAGGATGGGAGGAGAGTACTTAAGGCGCGTTCTACAGAAACCCTTTGAGAGAGGTAGTGATTAAGACCTCTCTATTCAAAGGGCACCTGGGTGGCTTGGGCTGCTGAGCCACTGCCTTCCGCTCAGGTCATGATCTTGGGGTCCTGGGATTGAACCCTGAATGGGGCTTCCTGCTCAGTGGGGAGCCTGCTTCTCCTTCCCCCTCTGCCCTTACTCCTGCTTGTGCTCTCAAGCACGTGCTCCTGGGGTCTCTCTCTCTCTCTCAAATGAATAAACTTTTTAAAAAAATTAAAAAAAAAAATCTCTGTTCAAAAACAAGGAGGGCACCTGTCTGGCTCAGTCGGGAGAGCATACGGCTTGGCCTGGGTTGTAAGTTCAAGCCCCACGTTGGGCATGGAGCCAACCTAAACAAAACAAAAGGAATTGAAGTCATCAGAGAGAAGGATGGGATAAACCAGTCTCAGAGCCTTTACGACACTCCTTCCAGGCACTGTACACACATCGTTCATAAGAGTAGTCACAGCTGCGGCCTGAGCTTCGGGCCTGCTGGCTGTCAGGACTCTTAAGCGCTCATTTCATCCCCATTATTCCCACGATGCAGATGCTGCTGTAAGCCCATTCCACAAACAAGGAAACTGAGACTTGGCAAGGTGGAGTGACTCACCCAAGGTCACACAGGGGTGGTGCTGGGACCACAGCCCAGGCTGCTGGGCCTCCTGCCTTAACCATGACATCCTCGGACTCCCATCACCTCCTTGCCTTCCCACAACCCAGTGAATGAGCTGTTGTATTGTTCTTATAATCAGAGATGGGAAAGAGCAAGGAAGCCACGGTCACACCGTGGGGACGGGTGCAGGCTCTGAGTCCAGTCCTGGCCTGCCCGGTTCGGAAACCCTTCCTGGTCCTTTGCCCCGGCCTGTTCCCATGGCCCTGCCTTCCCCATCCTGTTTGCACAATTCTGGGCTCTCTTAATCATCTCCTCATTGAAGACCAGACCTGTGCAGCGGACGCCACCAGTTGCCTGCTTAGCCTCGTGGGGTCTCAGCCACAGCCAGATCTCCTTCCCCACTCGATAAACTCCCACAGTCATCAGGTCAGGCCCACTCAGCCCAGAATGGACATCTTTAGCCCCACAAGAATGGTGCCAATGGGTAGGCCCTAGGGTGGCCTGATGTTCCTGCAGGGGTGTCTCATCGTATTTTTAACCAGGCCTGAGGGGACACCGGGAAAGATGTGTTTTGCCGGAATGAGCCCAGCCCAGTTGGTCTCAGGCGCCCACCAGCTCCTCATACCCCACCCAGAGAGCAGGACTCTCCCTCCCCTCCCAGGCTTAGATCTCTGTCCCTTCGCGAAAGTTCAGGGATGCTGCTTTGCACGCCAGTAAAACACTGTTAGCAATCCAAGGGGTTGTAATGAACCAAATTATGCTGAATTAATTGGTTGTCATTAGTAGTGTCAGGGAGGGGGCTGGGAAGCAGCAGCCTCCACCAAGCCTGAGAAAGAGAGAGGAGGAGGCAGGCCAGCCCACAATACAAAACGCGCTGCACAGCTTGGGCGGAAAAGAATTCCTTACTGTTGGCTCTTGCCAAAATAGCCAAGGCACAGACTCTCGCCTCTGATAGCACCTCTCTTCTGAAACTGGACTCCCAGCCTGTGGCTTGGAACACTGGGCCTCCAGGTGCTTCTGTCTCTGTTCACAAGAGCCATGACACAGCCTTGATGATAAGAGAGGGGCCGTACCAGCCCCCACTACCCCGGCGGGCCTCAGGGTCATATTTCAAAGGAATCAGGAGGCCCCATCTCTTGGCTGTACATCCTCCTTCCTGCCTTGATGGAACAGGCAAGTGAGGGGCCCCCAAGTTGGTAATCACGTCTAGTTAAGGGTTCACAGGAAACAGAAGACAGAGGCTCAGAAGAGCGCATGTGATCTTGAGCTGGGGCAGAACAGCGTTGGCGTAGGAGCAGGAGCACCTGACAGAGGGACTCAAGCCCAGAGGTCTTCTCCTGCCTCTGCTACTGACCAGCTGCATGGCTCCGGACAAGGTCACTCCCTCCTCTGAGCCTCATTGACTTCAACTGAGGAGCGTGGAAATGAAGAACTAATGTTAGTCCATGGGTCTCAGACACTGGGAGGAGGCAGTCTTGCAGCCATCACAAAGATTTAGAAATCTTTGTGTGTGTCCTACACACACATGTCTGTGCATGGGGAAAAGGATAGCCTCACACTCACATGTACTATTGTTTTCCTTTTTCTCTTTTTTTTTTTAAAGATTTTTATTTATTTGAGAGAAACAGCGAGAGACAGTGTGAGCAGGGGGAGAGGCAGATGGAGAGGCAGACTTCCCCGCTGAGCAGGGACCCCGATGCTGGGCTCGATCCCAGGACCCCGGGATCATGACCTGAGCGGGAGGCAGACACATAACCGACTGAACCACCCAGGTGCCCCTGATTCTATGTTTTCTAATATCAGTTTAAAATCAACCTGGTAATTTTTTTTCTAGAATGAAGATAAACGAAAGTTTATCTTCAAGTTCTTTTCTTTTCATAGGGTGGGAATGTGGAGGGAGAGCCTACAGGAGGAGTTAGCACAGAAGTCGGAGTAGTGGTTTCCTCCGCAGGCCTAGAAAGGGCCCAGAGGAATCTCGTGGGCAGCAGGAATTGTTCTGTATCTTGATCTGCCAGTAGTTACATGGGACGCATGTGAAAATCACTGAGCTGTTTAACCATGAGTTATGCACTTTGCCGTATGCTTATTCTACCCTGTTTATCCTGACGTGGTTTTAAAAGGGGAGTGAGCCATCAGTTCAAAAGCGTACAAAGAACAACATCACAGGCAGGGACGGCCCACATCTTTCCCTGGGCCGGGTTGTTTCCTGCGAGGGTCTACCTTGCTTGTACAAACGGGGCAAGATCTGTTCTATCCTGAAATCATGCTGGGTATGGATCATTTGTTTATTCATTCGAGAGAGAAAAACCATGCCTTCTTTGAGCCAGGCTCTTGTAGAAGTCCCTGGAGATGCAGAGAGGGTCCCTGACCTCAAGGAGCTACATCAACCCTCGCCATCTCCCTAAGCCACCTACAATATACACAGCCAGGCTCTGTGCTGCCGCACCTACAAGCGCCCGCTCAATCTCAGCTTCCTTCCTCGCAGGCTCTCTCAGCAGAGGTCATCTTAAAGACTCTCTGAGGGCACACTGGGAAGCTCTGGCCAGATGATCACCACTAGGGAGTAATCCTCTTTGGCAAGCAAAACAACCTCTACTCCTTTATAAACCTCCTCCTCTCCAAACCCTCTGATCAAAGCCCCTTGGTTTAACTCTAACCGGGTGGTGTTGCAGGTTATCTGTTTCTGTTTCTCTAACCGTGAACTTCTGGAAGACCGGGACTTGCCATAGTCATCGTTGTGTCGATTACATTTACCGAGTGCCAGATAATGTGGGTATCGCCGAGTCTGGCACGTGGCAGTTGTTCACACAGTTGACCGAGGGGATAGGTGAGTTTATGAGTGGATAGATGGGTAGAGGAGCAGCGAGGCCCGGAGTGGCCACACAGCAGGCCGAGGGTCACACAGCTGTGGCTGGACCTCGGGTGACGCTCGTTTGGGCCCACCTTTCTTCTCTTGGCAACCAACAGCCACCCCATAAAACTTCCTGTCTATCCCTTTGAAGAGGTGAGTGTGATTTACATCAGCTATCAGGCAACAAAAACATGGGCCTTCCAACTTTCATTGCCTTTTTATTATTCCTGGTGATGCACAGAAATATCATCCAAAACATTAGCAATTACTTTGAAGGTGCGTGTTCCCGAGGTGCGGGGATGGGGCGTTTTCTAATTTGATAAGTCAGAGTGTTTCTGCCAAGAGGGTCCGGGAGCCTCAGCAACACTGGAGCTTATTCAAAAGCAGAAATGATCTTTCAGGCCTCATTTTCATCTCCATCAGCACCCTATCAGACACCTACCGCCCGAGCCAGTTCCCATCCATGTATAATTTATATATTTGATTTCAATAGATTAATCTCTGCCTCATTCACAGGGAGGTGGAGCGGGGAGAGCTCCCTCTTTTATTTTTCATGGTGAACGATCATGTATATTTCCATAGATTTCATCCTGCTTCTGCCTGGAGGATTATTTTTTTAAGACTGATTCCAAACTCATTTTCCTATTTATTAAGTTTTTAAGAATAGGGGGAATGGTGGCCATGTATATGGTGATTTCAATTTCTGCTGGGGGTGGGCTCATGGCAGACAGACCAGCCTTCCGCCTCTTGAGGTTTAGGGACAGTCATCTACTTTGGGCTGGAACGAGGATGCCAGGAGAAGGCTGAAGCCGCTCTCTCCTGGCACCAGGGAGCCCACTGACCTCTGACCCGAGTGTAGTTCCCCATCCCCTAAGCTCCCAGGGCCCTGCTCAAGTAGTTTAAGTAGGTCTCCTGGAAGAAGACAGAACATCACCAGACAAAGACTAAATGCTATTTCTGAAGCCTAAAAAATCCCCATAATGCCAGACTCTGGGATTTTTCCCTTTCTCTCAATTTTTCTGCCCCATTGTCCCCTATGAGAATCTAATCCAATTTTGGAGTTCCAGAGTTTCAGGAACAACTTCGGCGGTGACAGAACCCCCTCTCTCCCACCTCATACCCAAAGCCTCTTTTCAAGGGACTTGTGCTTCTCTGTACACTAGCAACTTCCCACCTGGTAGTCCAGCCAGAACCTTCCTTCGGAAAATTCTTCCTGGTGCGGCAGCGTGGCGGATGGGATTTTCCAAGATGGCTGCAACAAGGTCTCCCATCCCCTGTGTCCTTACGCAGTGACACCGATGATTCTCCCATCCAGAGACGAGGTCTAAGTTTCCTCCATGCAGGTCTAGACAGACTTGTGACTAGAAGAAATGGTTTGGTTTCTACTTAGTTCTCTTGGAACTCTCACTCTTGGAACCCAGCCACCATGCTGTGAGGAAGCCCAGACCACACGGAGAGGCTCCTGCTGAGATCCTAGCAGACGCCCAGCATCATGTGAGCAAGGAAGCCTTTGATGTGACTCCAGCTCCTGTCTGACTGTAACTGTCCAAGTGTTCCCGGACAAGAGCGCATGGCCGAGGCCAGTTAACCTATAGCACCACAAGAGATAATAATAAAGTAATCATTGTTGTTTTAAGCCACTACATCTGGAGATGATTCATTTCAAAGCAACAGATAACAACAACTGAAAGATTCTCAGGGAGCAGATCGAGGAAAGATCAAAGTGGGCCTCCTGCAGCTTTTCCACCTCCCCAGCTATAAAAACACCCCGCATATATACAAAATCACATGCACGTGAGTGCCAGCAGTTGCAGATCCTCCCTTAGCAGACATTTGGAAAGGAGGACAAGGTGGGGAAGAAAGAGAAACAATATCCATTCGGTGCCTGCCATAGACGAAGAAAGTGACTTCTTGCCCATTACACAGAGGTAGAAACGGGATGTCCACAGCAGTTAAGTGACTTGAATGCGGTCACACTGGCCTGCATAAGTAGCCTATGGTTTAAAACACTTTTGGTGGAAAGAGGTGCTCAGTACATATCAGCTGAATGAATGAATGAATGAATGAATGAGTGAGTGAATGCACTCTGCTTGCCTTCTCCCTCTGGCCTTTCCCTGGCAAGTTGAATAGCCCGTAAGACAATCCATCTGATTTGCTTTTCCTAGAAAGAGGAAGAGAAGGCAGAGAATGGCTGTGAGCTGAACCTAGGACCTCACCATGACTAGCCTCACGGAGATAGGCTGGCTTCCCTGCCAGGCGACAGTTGCCAACCTGTCCTGTCTCTCTGGCCAGGGCCTCGGGGCTACCTCCTCTGGTCTCAGCTCCCTAGGAGGTTCAGCTCACTGCCTGGGGTCCCAGCTGCCCCTTCAGGCGCACCTCAGCCCCATCCTGGGTGTGTGTGCAGTATCCGGTGTCGGTTCCCAGGGCAACACCAACGCCATGGCAATTGCCACCACAGGCAAGCAGGGCAAGCGGACTTCTCTGCGCACACTTGTCCTCTCCAAGCACAAATGGAATCAGAAATAACTTTCTCCATCGCCACAGGCATTTAAGGAAGGCTGCAGGCCCTATGGCTTCGCTGCCTTTCCCTTGCTCACTTTTTATCCACCCCAGACAATCATATTTTTCCAGGAAAGAAGGAGAAGGCAAACATGCAGAGGAAACGCCCCCAGACCATGAGGACCACGGGCATCTACCATGCCCATGCACTGTATAACGTACACGTCTC
This sequence comes from Mellivora capensis, assembly GCA_004024625.1. Classification (NCBI taxonomy): domain Eukaryota; kingdom Metazoa; phylum Chordata; class Mammalia; order Carnivora; family Mustelidae; genus Mellivora; species Mellivora capensis. Next base: position 33,018 of record PISX010014758.1, read on the forward strand.
TTCTCATTGGATTCTCATAATAATGCTACAAGGTACATATTATTATCGCTGTTTTACAGATGAAGAAAGCGAGGCTCAGAGAAGCTAAGTAATCTTCCCAAAGTCACCAGTCACTGTGACCTGGAGCGGATTTCAAGCCCTGCCACGCCTGTATCTAAAGCTCTTTTCCCCTTTCCTGGAAAGAGAATCCTCTTGCCTCTGAAGCCTATGGGACCATTACAAGCCTAGGAGATAACCCCATCTCTGCCATCCAAATACGGACCTAGGGCCATTAACACTGGCAAAGATCACAAGCACCTGGCTCAGCCCTGCCAGCTCCCTCACCAGAGAACCTGGAAGGGACTGGCCCAGAGGCCTTTCCACATGAAGGAGGATGCTCTTTGAAACTGGCCAGGTGTGGCCTTAATAGCTCACAACACAGCTGTAACCCTGGTTCCCTTCATGTGGTACAGACTGTTTCACCACATTCAGGCCTCGCCTTGAACCCTCAGATCATTTCCTCCAGCTGCCGGTGTCTGGCCCAGAGGCAGTGCCCCACCCAGGGAGCTGGAGAAACAGCGGCTCATTATTTTGCCTCCTCCCCTCCTCCCCTCCATTAGGACATGAATCACTTCCCCAGAGGGGACTCCACAGCCCTAGGGTGAATTGGTGACCTCAGTGCTCAATAAACTAGGTTCCAGGCATCCCAAAACGCCAGTGACCTTTTCTTTCCCTTTGATGGGTTGATGGGGGGCTTCTGGGTCAGAGGTCCCACCCCCAGGCTCCCAGACCCCCATCCCATCCAGATACAGAACCACTCGGGCACATCAAGGGATTCTAGACTCTATAAATGGCAAGGTTAAAGTTTTCTGCATGTGTTTGTGGTTTTTCCCCATGGGTACCCTGACTGGTAATAGCAGAGCCAAGTTGAAGCCAGGCTGGCCCAAGATGCAGAAGCAGAACCCTGATTCTGTATTGGGCCTGACAGCAGCAAGGTAACTCCATGCATCCTCTCATTCACGCCACCCCTGTCCCCCTGCCTCGGGGGTATAGCAGAGCACTTCATTCCTGGTCCCTTCTCTCAGCTGACCTGTATTTCCTCCTGTATCAGAACTTTTTAAAAAAGATCCTCGCTGAGCTCCTGATTTGCAGCAGGTCATGTGCTAAGTGATCGAGAGATACTGTCTCATTTATTCCTCACAAATACTCTGCAAGGCAGGTAGTGTCATCAACCCCATTTTACTGATGTGGAAACTGAGGCTCAGTGCGGTTAAGAAACTTGCTTGAATTTCACATCCAATGAACAAACGGCTGAGCCAGGGTTTGCATGAGGTCTCTCCAACTCCAGAACCAACTTTGGTCCTACCACAACATGTTGCTCCCTGCAATGCTGCCTTATCCTCCCTGCAGATGTGTCTTCGCAACAGTTCTGCCCCCTCCATGATTCAAGGCGGAGGTTCTTTACATTGAGCACCCAGCCCTGCTACACACAGGCTCCTCTTCACCACTTCTCCGGCTTCACTGCCTTAAGTTGCTTGTGTGATTCCGAGCAAGGCAGCTTAAGATTCTCAGTCTTGTTTCAATATCAAGAGGTCTGAGTTCCTACACCTGTGACATAGTCATTGGCTAGCATTGCAAGAAACACCAAAATTAAAAATGAATAGGGAAAAGGACGCCTGGTTCAGTCGGTTGGGCATCGCCTTCGGCTCAGGTCATGATCCTGGGATCTTGGGATCCTGGGACCGAGCACTGGGTCAGGCTCCCTGATGGGTGGGGAATCTGATCTGCCCCTCCCCTGGATCATGCTCTCTCTAGCTCACTCACTGTCTCTCTCAGGCAGGTAAATAAAATCTTAAAAAATAAAAAAGAAGAATGGAAAAAAATAACTTAAGTCGCTGAAATCTTGTAACAGATACCTAGGTGGTTATTAATATATAATCATTCCTATTATTGTTAACATTTTAAATTTTCAGCATGTTTTAAGTAAAGAAATAAATAATTTAAGGGTTTTTTTTTTTAAAGATTTTATCTATTTATTTGACAGAGACATAGCAAGAGAGGGAACACAAGCAGGGGGAGTGGGAGAGGGAGAAGCAGGCTTCCTGCTGAGCAGGGACCCCGATGCGGGGCTCGATCCCAGGACCCTTGGATCATGACCTAAGCTGAAGGCGGACATTTAACGACTGAGCCACCCAGGCACCTCAAGAATTAAATAATTTATGGAAAAGAAAGCAAGATGAGAAACACCAAAGTTAAAGACCTAGAGTAGCCCCACCAATAGCTGGATTCAAAACCCACCATCCCAGTACCAGGATCTGAGCACCCCAGCATAGTCACCAAGACTCAGTATGTGAAGAAAGCATTAAGCCGTGTTTCCCAAATTCTGCCCTAGGGAACCCTTACCCCAGGAGATGCTATGCCAAAAAAAGTTTCCACGGTTAAACAGGTTTGAGAGACAGTACATACTCCAGTTCCTGCCTAAGGGTTTACTACACTCCTTAGTGAATTTTAAGTTTGAGAAGTTTTTCAGTAAAGAGATCTGCCTCTCTTTATTTAACTCAGTGCCTCTTCAATTTATGTAATCCCAGAACCCTTTCATCCTTTTTCAGTGCCATGGAATCAGTGTTCAGCGGAACAGACTTTGGGAAATGCTGTTCTGGCATCTCCACCCTCGCCTGACTCAGACCAGGTTCATCTGCAGATCACCAGCCTGCCAGCTGGAGCCACCCACTCGGCCGGCAGTGCCAATAAGGCCAGCAGCACGTGGCCAGGGCCCGTGGAGAAGAGCTCACACTCCAGCTCCCTGCGGGGCCCTCAGGCTGCCTCTCTGACCCCCGGACCCTGGAGCCAGCTGCTAGCCCAGCCTGCAGCTGACCTCCCTTGACTCGATCCCCGCCCCTTCAGGGGCCTCCTGCCTCCCCGAGCTTCCTGGTGCCAAGTGCGTGTGCCTGCTCCCCACCGGAGAGGACACACCGGAGAGCAAGCCTGGGTGACAAGCCTGGCTGCTTGGGAGGGGACCCCCCCCCGCCCCACTGAGGCAGCCCTTGAGCAGAGCCGGGTGCTGGGGAACCGGCCTGTGTTTGAGCAGAGGCATCCGACAGCTTGCAGGACGAAGACACAAACAGCTCCCAAGCTCCAAACGCCTTCACAAACTTCCAGCGTGTGAAAGAACCCACCTGTCTCTCCAGCACCCCACCCACCAGGTGACACCCGCAGCAGCCGCCTCCGCCCCCAACAGCCAAAGTCATGCGACTGCTACCAGCCTTTGCCCAGCAGCCTGTAAGGACGGGGCCAGCATCCCCGGTACATTCTGTCCGGCTCCAAGCCCAGGACATAGGTCGAGAAACAGTAAGGACCATGAAAGTCCCAGGAGGGGGGTGGGCTGGGGATGTGTGTGTGTGATATCAGGGTAGCCATCTACTTCCTCATGAAATGTGCTTCTCCAAGCCAAGCGTCCTCTTTTTTAAGGACCGGGATTAATAATGTCCATGACCAAGGACCCTGTGCACCTGCGGGTATCTAAAACAATACTCATGGGTCCATGTGAGTCTGTGTGAGCAGGGGGGTAAGTCAAGAACACAGGAAGAAGCCAAAAGGGAAGGGTTCTGTTAGACAGCACTGCCTTTAAAAGGTCCATGTTTCCCATGATTGATAATTAACTTCAGCATCAATGAACTGCTTGCCTTTCCTGCCTCCACGCCCCTACCCATGGATAACCCCCACCATGAAATGTATAGCCCCTCTCTTGGATTACAGTCTACAGCAAGTGTAGGACCGAAACAACAACTAGAGGGCAAAGCAATTAACCATTTCCCCAGGCTGAAGTTCTAGCCTCTTATTGCCTTGATAATTTACTCTGCAAAGTGGCAGGCACCTTGGCTCAGAGTCACTTTCCAAATCTATTTAAAAGTCCCTGAATTCTGCTGAGTCTGAGTTCACTCTATGAACAGGACAAAACAAAAAAAAACCCAATAAGATCTTCAACACTTCATTGTTTTGTGTTAAATATCACCCGTGATACTTATTTAAAAGCCTGTAATTATAATACAACTTGCTTTTCCTGCAAAGCTTCCATTTCCTGGTATACTAGGAGACAGAATTAGTGGTTTTATTGTTTTAGTGCATCTCTGGAGCAGTGGACCAAAGATTATATCACGGGGTGTCATCCCTCCTCCACCACATCTTATTTCCACAGAGATCCTGCAGCCCTCAGACCCAGCCTCATGGTTCTTATGGAAAAGTTGTGGGGGTTCTGAGCTTTCAGGGAAAATACAAGAAATGGGAATGCCAAGACTGAAAGGAGACAAAATTATATCACAATCTGTCCAATTCTGAACCAGTGATATTGTCTACTCTGACCTCTCCTCGCCCCCAAATGCATTTTCTCATGCTTCCTGTTCACGGAACGGCTCCACCATCCGCCACTGGCTCAAGCCATCAACATGGCGGTCATCTGGGACTTACCTATTTCCCTCAACACTATCCCTGTGCCAGATCCACCCAGTCTCCTAAGTTCTAAGGCCCGTCAGGACTCTTCTTTCTTCTCCAGCCTACCACTATCACCTTTGTTAAAACCACCATCACTTCCCCTGGTTTAACAAGAGGCTCCTACCCAGTCTCCCTGCCTCCAGGCTTGCTCCTTTCTCTCTATTCTCCACACTATAGCCAGGATGATCTTTTAAGATCAAAAACAAAACAGATCATATCACTTCTCTGCTTAAAACTACCCAGAGGGGCACCTGGGTGGCTCAGTGGGTTAAAGCCTCTGCCTTCAGCTCGAGTCATGATCCCCGGGTTCTGGGATGGAGCCCCACATCGGGCTCTCTGCTCAGCAGGAAGCCTGCTTCCTCCTCTCTCTCTGCCTGCCTCTCTGCCTACTCTCTCTCTGTCAAATAAATAAAATCTTTAAAAAAAAAAACAAAAACAAAAAAACCTCTCCAGAAACTCAGGGCACCTGGGTGGCTCAGTCAGTTAAGCATCTGCCTTTCGCTCAGGTCATGATCCCTCATGATCCCAGGACCCTGGGATCTAGCCCCGCATCAGGTCCCCACTAAGCGGGGAGCTTGCTCCTCCCTCTGTCTCTGTCCCCCATGCACGGGCTTGTGCTCTCTCTCTCTCAAATAAATAAAAACAAAAAAACAAAAATAAAAACAAAAAAACAACAACCTCAGAAACTACCTGCGTTCACCAGGACAAAATTCAAACCCTGATCTTGGTATATAATACCCTTCACGTTGGCATCCAGGCCCCCTCTCCAGCTTCCCTTCTCCTATCCCTTCTCTTATCAAATATTAAACTATCGCGGTTCTCGGAACACACCATGCCTTTCCATGCCTCTAGCCTTTGCACATACTGTTTCCACATTCTGGACCAAGTTTCCATCTTTCTCCTGGCTAAAGTCCATTCCATTCTCCAAGATTCAACTCATGCATATCTTCCTCTGGAAAACTTGCTGGAGAGGTAAAAAGCCCATCTTCCCTTCCTACTCTTCCCAAGGGTTAGCATAAAATCATGCTGTTTTGCTGTTGTTATTGGTTTTTTTTTTTTAAGATTTTATTTATTTATTTGACAGACAGAGATCACAAGTAGGCAAGAGAGGCAGGTAGGGAGAGAGAGGAGGAAGCAGGCTCTCGGAGGAGCAGAGATCCCGATGCGGGGCTCGATCCCATGACTGTGGGATCATGACCTGAGCCGAAGGCGGAGGCCTAACCAACTGAGCCACCCAGGCATCCCGTTGTTGTTGTTTCTTATCCGTCTGGTATGCGGCACAAAATGAGGCAGATCTCCAAGCAACTCCTGACACACAGCATTCGTCTTTTCTTTCCTCTTCCCTGAAGGGGCCCCACTTTGTTCTGAGACTCACTCTCTCCCAAGAAGCTCCAAGTCTCAGGTAAAGCTGACTACATCTGATTGGTCCAATGGCAAGTGCGCTTCCTTTCACAAGAATTGGCTCAAGAATGTCATGTGACCCAGTTCTGGCCAATGAGATACGATGTTTCTTGAAGAGGTGCGAGATGTCCTTGCTCCTTCTTCCACATCAGGTGTATATTTGGTGTCAGGGTCCCTTTGGCAGTCCGGTGAATTCTATGGACCCCCCTTCTTAGAATGATATTTTTAAATACATCAAATAAACTACATGCAAACAATTAGAATGTAACATAACTATTAAAATACTAAAACAACAAATTTATGATATAATAATATATGCAATACTTTATTAACATATTCAATATCAAGTTCTAGTGGCAGGTCTAATAACTACTATAGTTTCAAATTAAACATAAAGTATATTCATGATATATTCACAATTATAATGCTACTTGAAAACACATATGATTTCTATTGGTGGAAACCCACACTGCCCTACTACTACTATAGTTTGTTACCTACATTCATAATTGAAGGAAATAATAAATATTAGTTAGAGTTTGGTGATGTGATTATTTTTCCCATTCAGGTTCATGGATCCCTGAGTGTATCCATGGAGCTCAGAAAAGAACCCCTGCTCTGGACTTTGTACTCTGTGGTTGTGATGGCAGGAGCCACTGTAGCCATTTTGCTAACAACTTAAGGATGAACTAGTATGGAGGTTAGCATAACAAAAAGATGAAAAGGAACTAAGTCCTTGATGCTGATGCTGAGTCTCTAAACCAACCAGCCCCAGAGCCCATGGAATTCATTTATGAAAAGTAATAAAATTACTTACTGTTCAAGCCCATTTGAGCCAGGGTTTCAGTCTCTTTAGCTAATTTACAAGGGAAAAAATGTTTAACTTTATATTAGAGTCACGGTCATAGGACAGAACAAATGCAACATCTACACTGAGTTCCCAGTCAAAGCAAGAAGCTCCTCTCCTAACTAAAATCCATGTATTTTATTTTTTAATTTTAATTCCAGTATAGTTAACATAGACTAAAACCAATTTAAACCACCCTGCTATGTTCACAGTGCAGGACAGCACTGATCTCCCAGAGATCACGTCAGCCCTGAGCCCTACGCCACAGAGGCTAGAGAAGCACCTGTCCCACAGCACGATTTTGCAAAGCATATTGGATGGAGGTGAAGCCTTGCACAGAGACCAACTGACAAGAATGCTTTTCCTAACTACTGCACGTTGAGCATGCCTGAAAGCCCTAACAAGGATTCTGAACTTAAAAGCTGACATTCTAAAGACTATACTTTCAGGGATCATTTCTATATTTCATTACTAGAGAAGTTTCTCTGAACTTGTAGAGTACCTGAAACCACAAAGAGGAAACACAGTGTCCCTTCCTGCATGTGAAGCTGGCTCTGGGCGTGGCTTCTGCAGCTGCCCTTTGTCATTAATGATGGGTTTTTTTCCTCCTTTGAGGGAGTAGGAGGGAAGGGACACCATCTGAGTGGGGTTCTTTTTGGGGGGGGCTGACACTCCATCACCCACAGGGAGGGGTGAGAACAATGTGGGACACCCAAAAGAGCAATGTTATTCAAACTATTATTAGTCCCTAGAAAAGATGGACCTTGAGAACATGTCAGAAACACCTTGAATACACATTAGGAACATGGGAGAGAGATGTCAGGGCCCTGTCCCCACAAGTTCTGATTCAATAGGTTGGCAGTGGACACCAAAATTTGCATTCTCAAAATGTGTGGGGTTATTCCGATGCTGGGGACCACACTTTGAGAAGCACTAGCTCACAACCTCTGCAACAGCCCTGAATTATTTCCTCACCCATGTGGCAAATGATAACACTTAGTGAAGAGGAACTGGCCTTAAAAATTCATCAGATATTAACATTGAGAGACACCAATCTAGTTTTCTTTACCAAATGTGGTTTGAGCCAGGATTGTGGTTTGATACTATCTTTGGTGGTGGAGTGCTGGATAAGTATAGGTATACATAAATATATCATATATCCTTATAATGAAACCGATTATGGTCAAAACAAATATAATAAATACTCAGAACACCTCACTTTCCAATTATTTGATTACATTTTATTATCATCTATGCTCTTGAGATTATTTACATCTAGTTTGTGTGGCAGAAATACTACAGATAATGTCATGCTATTTTACATCTCTTTCCAAATCCACATTCCGTGACTTAAAGATGGAAGATTGAAATCAGCCATGGTGAGAGTATTTACATCATGAAAATTGTTGATTGCATAGTCTTAAAGAAAATGACGGAGAAACATCAATAATGCAGATTCGATTTAAATGCACATTGTATCTATAATTATTACGTTGTGACTGGCACAGAAAATTCAGGAAATGTTCTCCCAGAGCTCAAAAACCACTACCTGATTCAGCAAGGAAGTCACTATGTCATTAGTGAACAAATGAAGGTCCAATAGGCATCTTTATTGTTTCTCTTCCGCCTTACTCCTTCACAGAAAGGAGAATATCAACCCATACTCACATTGGAATTATACTCACTTATTTTGTGACATGAGCACCTTCTTTGCTGAATGGGATAGTAATCAAGTATTTATTCATAGTCTGATTTTGTCAAATCATTGTTGAATTGCAACCATAGTTTGGCTATGGACACAGGAGTTCAAAAAGGTCAAGCATCCTGAGAATCATCATGACAACCAACTGCCCATTTGGAATTTACAGTACTGCATTGTTATTTGTAAATGGTGTGCTGCATTCCTTTTCTATCTATAAAATTTATAAAATTTTATAATAAACATATATAAATTATGTAAAGTTTATAATAAACACATTTTTTCCTGGAGAGTTGGTTTTTTAACATTTACCAGCACCCTCTTTTGATCATCTTTGACTCCTGAATGGGGTGGGTCCTTGCTGATCATTAAAGTTATGATTCTGGTGCCCAGAGTAAGCAAAATAGGTAGCAACTCCCTTAGAGAACTCTTTCACCAGGCTGATTTCTTTTGAATGTGCTGCCTCTAATAATAGTATCTTCCATCCTTGTTGAACTTGTCCTTGAGTGGGGACACTGGTGCTTTCATCCTCATAGGCATAACTTGGTGCACTTGCCCGTCACAGGGGAGACGCCCTGAAAGTAACAAAACTCACAGACCCAGGGCCACACCCAGCCTTCCAGTAGTTGTCTTTTCCTACAGGTGTATGATGACACACAGTAGACAACTCCCTGGGGAGTCTTTCCGTGAGAACAGGACTGGGGAAGGGAGCTTCCATCCTCCTCAAAGGTCCAGGGCAGCTGGGCAGCATGCTAAGGGTGTTTGGGGGAGAGAGTCCAGACTGGGGCCGGGGAAGGGGGGGACTGCCACAGAAACAGGGCATTCTGGGCAACGGTGACTACTGTGCAACATGAGGCCTTGAGCTCCGAGGGAGCAGAGGTTCTTTCCAGAGCTGTGGAGGTGATGTCAGACTGGATGGACTTGTTTACCCACACCCTCGAGGACTCCCAGATATGCTACAGAGGGGAGGCTTAGTCCTACAGTTATTCAGGTGGGACTACCCAGCCACCATCTTCCAGTTCCACTGCTCAAGAGATCTCATTTGTACCTCATTTGTCAAGCTTCATTTTGCAGACAAGAAAGCCCATCTCAGGAGGGAGATGACTCAACCAAAGGAGTCACATGGTGAGTCGGAGTCCAATGCTGTGGATGTGTCTGTTTTGCCCAATCTCTGCTTGAGGCAAGAATTCTCCTTGAAATAAGCAGGGGAAGCATCAACAACTTGCACAGAAACACGGAGGGCCAGCTGGCCTGTCTGTAACTCAGCATTTGTGCCTCTCCCGGACCATTTACAGATTCTGGGAAGGAGAGTGCAGGGTTAGGGGGCTCCAGGGGCATGGTGCCCACGGCTTTTCCACAAGGACCAAGCCCTCCCCACCTTGGCTCATCATCCACCTGTTCCATGTGGGTTGGTCTGGCAGCCCAATACGGTGCGAGTTCCTATAGGCAGGGAACGTGATGTCCACGGGCTTTGGGGTCAGAACTGGGTTCCAATATTGCTGTTGCCATTTACTAGCTGAGACATTGGGCAGGTCCATCAAAGGGGAAAAAAGTAAAGGAACAAAATGTGTTGAAGGCCTGTATAAATAGGATCTTTATGATTGTAAGTGGTTGAATCCCAATTCAAACAGGATTAAGCAAAAAAGATAATTTACTGGTTCAGCAATGCCACTAATCCTGGAACAGGTTTTGTTGGCTTCAGATGTGGCTGGACCCAGGGGAATATCTTCAGGACCCACATTCACTCTCTCTGCCTCTGGAGTCCCCATTCTCTGGGCTCCATTATTGCACAGGCTCTTTACTCAGAGTAGGAAAAGAACTGCCCAACCTCTAGTCATACATACTGTCGGACTCATACTAAACAGAAAGGAGTATACTTTTCTTAAAAATGCTCACAAGAGGGGCGCCTGGGTGGCTCAGTGGGTTAAAGCCTCTGCCTTCCATTCGGGTCATGATCCCGGGGTCCTGGGATGGAGCCCCAATCGGGCTCTCTGCTCAGTGGTGAGCCTGCTTCCCCTCCTCTCTCTCTGCCTACTTGTGATCTCTGTCTGTCAAATAAATAAATAAAATCTTAAAAAAAATAAAAATAAAAAATAAAAAAATAAATGCTCACAACAATCCAAGGAGTCACTTAGATTAGCCAATCTGAGTCACATGCTATACCTCTGAGCCAATGACGGTGTAAACTCAGAGCCCTGATAGGCCAAGCTTGGGTCACATGCTCCTTCCTAAGCCAATGACTGGTGGGGTAAGTTCAGAGCCCTGATTGGCCATGCTTGGGTCACATGCTCCTCCCCAGGAGGCGGGGATGAAGCCCGGCGGAGGCGGGGAGAAGTTTTCCCAACCAGGACATCTCTCTGAAAGCAAGGGGAGTGGATTCTGGAGAGCCCAGGAGATATGGTCAAAGGCTTGCTCTGCCTACCCTCTGCCAGGTCCTTCGTTCGCTATTTTCATCAAGCTCTCACAACAATGTAATTTAGCCTTTCAGCTCTACAGTTTCCTCTTTTGCAATGAGAATAATAGTATCTAGTAAGAATAGCTACCACTTGCTTAGTGGCCCAGGCACTGGGCTAAGTGTTTTATATATTCCAACCTAATTATTTATGTCTTAAGATTATTGTTAGATTGGGCGCCTGGGTGGATCAGTTGGTTAAGCAGCTGCCTTGGGCTTGGGTCATGGTCCTGGAGTCCCAGGATCGAGTCCTGCGTTGGGCTCCCTGCTGGGCGGGGAGTCAGCAGCTCTCTCTGATCCTCCTCCATTCTTGTGCTTTCTCTCACTCTGAAATGAATAAAAACCTTAAAAGTAAAAATTGTTGTTAGATTAAAGTCGATGACATAGAAGGTCCTAGGCATTGTACCTGGATGGAATAGGTGCTAAATGCTTAAATGTATTTTTATTTGTATCAGCCACTCACCTACTACCGTATTAAGCATCTAACTGGTACGTATTGCAAAAGTTGCACTCGTGAATGAAAGTAGGGATTATTTCTGTGTTTAATTATTTATATTCTACACAGGTACACAAAGGATGTGGTATAACACACAGGATACATTCAGCAATATAGTGCAATAGATAGAGGAAAACAAAATCAGAACCAACAGACTATGTAGATTAGAATAACCAGGTAAGTGGAAAAGTAAAACGCATTCACGGAGACCATGAAATTAGTTTTCAAATTTGGCTCTGAGTTTCCTGGTAAACAAAGAGAAAAGGGAAACCCCAGTACTTGGCAGTTCTATAGTTCAAGAGTGTTGGGGGGTGGGGGACGGAATATCATTCCTCAGGGAAAAGAATTCAACGCACTGGATTTTAAGATGAAGGAATTATGGTCAGGGGTGGGGCGGGTCCAGGGACAGTTAGCGATAGATCCTGTCCAGGGACAATGGTGGCAGCTCCAGCACAGAAAGTAATTAGCAAGGCAGTATTTCACCTTTTGTGGGGCAAATGCTTGCAGTACTTTTGATAACAGGATGAGATGCCACTTTTGGTCTCTGATAAGAACTCCATCTCTGGAGGCACAGGGCTTCCTACGGCCTTGGAAGGACTTCCCTCTGACAAGAAAGTCGGCATTTAGAGAGGAAGTAGAAGCCTTATCTCTAGGAAGAGGCTGACCCTGAAGTCCTGAGCTCCCTCCTCACAGCCCAGAAAATGTTCTCCAGGAAGCTTTTGGAGGAGAAATCAAGGGGTTTTCACCTAGCATCTCTCCTAGACAGGGCACCTCCTTTTGACTCCAAGGCTCTGGCCTGCAGCTGGGAGAGAGTTAATTGTGGTGACCCAAATCTGCAGTCCCATTTTCAGCATGCTGAAAATGACTTTTTAATCCTGGCTTTCAAGGCTTGCCGGGGGAACCATCTGCTGCACCCTCCCCCACCCTGGGCACATGGGATTACTCCCACCTGCCCCGCCTCACTTGCTTCTGTGGGGCCTCATTCTGCTCCTGCCCATCCAGATAATAATAATTCGGAGGATGACGGTTTCATTTGTGGGGTGGGAAGAGAGCCTAGATTTTCAAACAACAAAAATCAAGGTCTTCCAGCCCAGATTAAATAGAAAGCAATTGGAAAGGTCAGAATCCATAAACGATTTGCAGGTCTAGGATAATCAGACCTCCCAGCCTCTGGGATGCAGGACCATCTGCTGCAAGCTTCTGGGGCTGGACAGTGTGGAGCTTGGGGTTTTTCTGGGGTTACAAATGTGGGTGATGCACCCATGACTCCGGGTTCATTCCACCCAAGGAAACAGCTGAAATCCCTGAACTCCCATTGGACAAGAGCCAGAGATTAGGGACCAATTTGTGTAGACCACCTACTGTGTACCTCAAGCTACACCCTTAAGGACCTCACTAACCAGCAGAGGACAGAGATGGGTCAACAAAGTGGACCCAGTATGAAGTGTGGCATGTGCTAGGAAAAGGGGTCTCTGGGAGCACAGAGAGCACCCATCCCAAATCTGGCTTGGGTGGAGTTGAAGCTGAGCCTTAAGGAATAGGAGGGCACCAGATGGGCAAGGTGAGACAGGATGTCCCAGGGAAAGGGAATAGCATGGTCAGATGTCTGAGAGGGGATGGTGCTTCTGAGGGAAGGTGCAGGGAAAGAGTTCTTATCCCCGTGGCTGATGGAAGACTTGGCTGCTTGAGTACCACCTCTATAAAGGATAAGCCAGCAATAATTTTTGAAATTTTAAATACATATCCTTTCACACAGAAATTCCACTTCCGAGAATTTATCTTGCAGACACACTCCCACCTATGCAAAGAGACGTACTCAACAAGGTTATTCAAAAGCGAAACGTTTGGAATGACCTAAATGCCCACCAACAGGAGGCTGGTTAAGTGAATTCTAGTAGAGCCCTATGAAGAGTACTCTGCAATGGAACAAAGGACGAAGTAGTTCTTTATGTTCTGGAATGAAATGATCTCCAAGAATATTGTTCGGTGATAAGAAAAGAGGGATCAACACCTCCGAGGTGTAGACCTTGCTTGAATTTTTGTTTGAACAAAGCAGCATCTGTTAAAAAAGGGGAGAGAGAGAAGGAGGTGGGGGGACCATCAGGCAAATCTGAATGCTGACTGGATAGTTTATGATATATTTTTTTATATGTGATAGATATTGTGGTTATATTTTTAAGTCTTTTTTTAGCGATATATGCCGAATTATTTATAGATGAAATTATATGTATGTCTGGGATTGGTTTCAAAATAATCAGGAGTGGGTCAGTTGGTTAAGTTGGTTAACTCTTGGTTTCAGCTCAGGTCATGGTCTCAGGGTCCTGGGATGGAGCCCCGCATAGGGCTCAGTGCTGAGGGGGGAGTCTGCTCAAGGATTCTCTCTCTCCCTCTGCCCCTCCCCCTGCTCATGCTCTCACTCACTCTCTCTCTCTCTCTAAAATAAATAGATAAACCTTTTGAAAAAATAATCGGGGTTAGGGCTGGGGGTGTCAATAAAAAAAGATCCGCCATGTGTGATAACTGTTGAAGTGGGCCATGGGTGCATGGGGGATTCACACTATTTTCTCCACTTTTGCATATGTGTGGGGTTTTTTCTATAATAAAAAGTTTTTAGAAAGCAAGAAACAGAGTAGTGTGTTTAATAAGCTGCCACTTAAAGAGAGCAGACCCTCACAAGAAATTGTGTGTGTATATATGTATATATACACACACATACACACACACAGATGTGTATTTATTGAATGAATGAATATCTTCCTGGAACTATCTGACTATTTGGGGGAAAAATTAGCTTAAAAGTAATTATGGTATAGTCTGAAACATGTGAGGATATGAAGAAGGAAATGAATAACCATAAGCCGGGAGAGGGGGTAGTTGGGGAAGATTTCTCAAGAGGAGATGACATCTGGGCTTCAGCCCAAAAGATGCCCAGCAGCTTGCCAGATGCGGAGTGTGAGGCGTCACACGTTCTGAATTGAGGGAAAAGCAGGAGCAAAGGCAGGAAACTTGAAAGAATGTAGCATGTTTAACTAAAAATATGACTTAAGTTTAAAAATTTCCAAAATCAATACCGCACTATATATATATATATATATATATATATATATATAGGACACTGTTATCTATAGAAATTTAACAATCTTCAATTAAAAAAGATGTATGCGCCCACAAAAAAGAAAAAAAAAAAGAGCAGAAACAATAGACTTGCCTCTTTGCTCGTATGTGTGTCACAAGTCCCCGGAAGAAACAGATGCAGCTGGTAAAATCTGGTAAAATCAGTCCCCTCCAGGAAGGTGGACTCCGGCTGGAGGACTGGGCAAGGAGGAGAATTTTCAGTTTTCTTTTCTGCATCTTTTGAAATTTTTTTTAAACATAAGACTGTTTTATTTATTTATTTATTTATTTCCCAAAGCCCTACCCACAACATGGGGTTGGAACTCACGACCCCGAGACCAAGAGTCATGTGCTCTACTGATTGAACCGGCCAGGCACCTTGCTTCTTTTGAGTTTTGAGTCAAGTGAATGCATTACCTATGCTTTTAAGTTGATTTTTTTTAAAAATATATAAGATTTGGAATCAGAATTACCTGTCTAGCTTGAGCAAGTCACTCAGCCTCTACCTCTATGAACCTGTTTTCCATCTATGGGATGGGGACGATAACATTAGGATCTTCGTTGTGGGATTAAATAATATAATATACTAAATGAAATAATGTAATAAATGAAATTCTGCATGGAGAGCACTGTCTGAACACCAGCTACCATAAGTGGCAAGGCCAGGACTCAACCCGTGACATTATGACTGATTCCACAGTCGGTGTGCTTTCCAATCCGAAAGTTAATCACCCAATCAAGTTCAAGATTCCCCAGGTTGAAGATGGGAATGGGATCAGTGTGAAGCTTAGATGCTATGGCCTCATGGGTCTTTATTATCCATGATCACTTCTGCCAGGAACCATGTGCCGGGGCTCATCATCAGTACTCCAATGTTTTCAATGGTCTTGTCTCTCCTCGGGAGGATCACTGAAGGTCAAATGGACCAAAGGCATAGTCTTGTCTATATGACCACGACCAAATCTTACTCTCTGAGAGAAGTGGTTCTTCCCAGAGCTGATAACAGACTGCTGGTTCCAACAGCAGAGAGCTCTGGCCGAAAAGTTACGAGGTTTGAGACCCAGGGTTGGGAGTTGAGGTTTGTCTTTATTCAAAAAACATATAACCTAGGGGCACCTGAGTGGCTTTGTGGGTTCAAGCCCCTGCCTTTGGCTCAGGTCATGATCTCCGGGTCCTAGGATCGAGCCCTACATCGGGCTCTCTGCTCAGCGGGGAGCCTGCTTCCCTCTCTCTCTCTGCCTGCCTCTCTGCCTAGTTGTGCTCTCTCTCTCTCTCTCTCTCTGTCAAATAAATAAATAAAATCTTAAAAAAATATGTATACACACATATATGCATATGTGTATATATATATATATATATAACCTAAATCATATACCTTAACTTCACCAGGCCTCAGTTTTCTCATCTGCAAAATGGAAATAAAAATGTCTGTCCTAGTTACATTTTGGAGTTGACAGGAATAGTTAATGCAAAGATATGTGTGATATTACATCTTCTAACTCAGACTCGAGACTATTAAGATCTTTTCCAATCCACTTTACCCACTCATATTCTTTGGTCCACAGAGACAGAACTTCTAAAAATGTGATCAAAGATAAGTTGAAAATGCTGACCTTCCATTAGTAAGTCAAAGCTGTCACTTTGAAGTTCCCTAAACTGTCCTCCTCTCCTCTGTCAAAGAGATTACAACACACACAGGTGGGTGGGAAGGATCTTGTGCCCCATAAATACATGTAGGCGATATCCATCTATTTCAAATGTCTGTCCTTGGTGAGAGCTGCAGCTGTCTTGATGTGGCTAAATGAAGTAGGAAAAAATCAGAAAAATGCAAATGAGATTCTTATTTTAGGCAAATCAATCTCAGCAATGCTCATATCTGATCAAGCTTATCTTTAGGACGATCATTAGGATAATGGATTAATGCAAAAGTTTATTTTTGCCCTGTCTGTTCTCAGCTGTTAAGATTCTTCAAATCACATCTTGACTCTGCCAGACTCCCCCCAAAACCCCTTACAAGTCAGTTTGGTGACAGTGCCCCCAACATTAATGCTGGAGGGGACAATGGCAATCACAGAGTCCAGCTCACCCCAAGGTCACCAGCACGGCACTGCTCCCACTCCTCCTCACTGACATGAGCCAACTGCAGCCACCCTTGGACTGCAGGGTTTCCCGTGGGGAGCCCCAGAAAGAGGATGAGGAAGCCAGTTAGGACTTTTTTTTTCCATGAGGTCTTTGAGGGACAGTGCAGTAAGGAGGTTAAGGGCATGAGCTTGGAAATGGCAGTCCTGATTGAATCCCAGCTCTCTCACTTACCTGCTGGGTGAAAATGCGGATAATAATGACATCTGTTTCATAGGGTTGTAGCGTGATCTAAATGAGAATCACATGTGTAAAGAGCTTTGTGACATGTCTGACATGGGGTAAAAATGAGAACTACTGGAGTGCCTGGGTGCCTCAGTCATTAGGTGTCTACCTTCGGTTCGGGTCATGATTCCCAGGTCCTGGGGTCATGCCCTGCATCAGGCTCCCTGCTCGGCAGGAAGCCTGCTTCTCCCTCTCCCACTCCCCCTGCTTGTGTTCCCTCTCTTGCTGTGTCTCTGTCAAATAAATAAATAAAATCTTTTAAAAAACAAAATGAGAACTACTGAGCCATTCATATACATCAGCATGGTCCCACATCCTTTATGTGCACATTTGCCTTATAGCATAGGTGGTATTAGTCCCCCTCTTAAAAAAAAAAAAAAAAAAAAATGAGGAGGAAGCCAAAGACCCTGAGAGGTCAAGGTACACAACAGAGAGGCCAAGTTAAGATTTGAACCCATGGCTCCAGAGCCCAAGCTCTTGCTCCACTTTTCAGCTACTGCCCGCCCACTTTTTGAACTGGCAAAGATGGAGAAAGGGTCTCCCCGCCCAGCACAGAACCTGGACTTGTCCTGAACCTTTCCAGAAGTCTGTATAATGAGAAAAAGAGGGCACCCGGTCAAGAAGGGAGAGGCACGTAAAGGAGAAGTTAGAGGGGACACAGTGCTTTCCCAATGCAATATTGAGAGAGAGGCAGAGGCATCCCATTGGCAGGCAGCCACCTTCTGGTGTGGAAAGGCCATAACCCGGCCAGAGGCCCCAGTACCCCCGTCTTGAGCCTGAAGCTTTGGCTAAGGTTCTCTCTCCCCTGCGTGGTGGGAAGGGGGCTGGAGAAACTTGGTAGGTCTCTGCGGAGATGAAAGTCAAGGCACACTCCCAACGCCTTTTTCATTTCAAGCATTAGATCACTTTGAACCAGAGCCACAATGGGACTGGAAGGTGGGAGTCAGACCGGGGAAAATGGTATTTGGAAATATCCTCCCTCTGAGTCCAAAAATGTCTGGCTATGGAAAAGCCCAGATTCTTAGGAACAGCATAATGATTGAGACTAAGGACTCAGAACTCAGGCCTATTTCAGCTCCAACATTTACACAGATCCGTGACCTTAGGACATGGTCTTAACCTGAGGTCTTGGTTTTCTCATCTGTAAAGTGGGGCTAACAATACCTTCCCATAGGGTTTTGAGGATTAAATAAGAGAATTCGTACAGAGCCTAGATAGGGTCTGACACAGAACAAGTGGCTAATAAGTAGTAACTAGTTTTTGTTAAATGTGGTGGTTTTAAATCTCTGGAAGACAAAAATACTGAAACAAAACAAATAAACACAGCGGGAGGTGGGGGAAAGAGAGACAAACCAAGAAACAGACTCTTAACTATAGGGAGCAAACTGAGGGTTGCTGGAGGGGAGGCGGGACTGGACGGATGGGGGAAACGGGTGATGTGCATTAAGGAGGGCCCTTGTGATGAGAACCGGGTGTTGTAAGTGATAAATCACTAAATTTTACACCTGAAACTTATATTACACTGGCATGTTAACTAGCTGGAATTTATTTTTTTTTAAAGATTTTTTATTTATTTATTGTCAGAGAGAGAGCACAAGCAGGCAGAGTCACAGGCAGAGGCAGAGAGAGAAAGCAGGCTCCCCGTCGGACAAGGAGCCCGATGCAGGACTGGATCCTAGGACCCCGGGACCACGACCCTAGCTGAAGGCAGCGGCTCAACCGACTGAGCCACCCAGGCATCCCAACTAGCTGGAATTTAAATGAAAATTTGGAGTACGGGAAAAAATAAAAACCAGTTGTCGGGGGCGTGTCCGTACATAGGTATAAACATGCATTTATTCGTGGCTTCCCAGATAGGTCACTGAAAAACCAGCACGTGCTTGAATCAAAATGGGGCACATTCTACCTACTCCTCAGTCCAGTGGGGTGTGTGCCAGACAGCACATTACCCCCATTTTAGAGATCAGGAATCTAAGGGACTCAGCATGATCTAGGAAGCTTGCTCAAGGATTCAAGGCTAATCCAATGTCCCTTCTAGC
>PISX010014759.1:0-51907 GCA_004024625.1 Mellivora capensis
AATATTTTATTTATTTATTTGTCAGAGAGAAACAGCGAGAGAGAGCGAGCACAGGCAGACAGAGTGGCAGGCAGAGGCAGAGGGAGAAGCAGGCTCCCTGCCGAGCAAGGAGTCCGATGTGGGACTCGATCCCAGGACGCTGGGATCATGACCTGAGCCAAAGGCAGCTGCTCAACCAACTGAGCCACCCAGGCCTCCCTTTTTTTTTAATACTTAAAGGAAAAGGCTTTTTTTTTTGCCTTCTATAAACAAACAATGACTTGAGAAATAAAGAAAAATATAATACTATGTAATTGTATATACTATACATTATATATATTATATAACATATAATATATATCTATATATGCTAATATAATATTAACATATATAGATAGATAGATATAACACTATGTAATTAACAAGAATCTCAGTCCCCACAATACAGTACTGAATACAGTACAATACAATACAGTACTGAAGAATGATGCATCTGTATTATGACAATGTGAGGTGTGTATATATTTCTTTTCCCTCACAATGTTATAGTCTTATCCAGGAAACTACTATGGTAATTTAGAAAACTATCACTCTGTATTAGTACCATCAAAAGTAACATCTTCCTGGATTGGGTTCTGGGACAGAAAAATAAATTTATTGGAAAAGGTAGAGAAATCCTAATAAAGTCTGGAGTTTATTTAATGGTGATATAATAACATTGCTTTTCTTAATTAGACAAAATACTGTGGTGATATAAGATGTTAACACAAGGGAAAATTCTGAGAGGACTACACAAGAATTCTTTGTAAATCTACAATAAAATAAAAAAAATAAAAAATTCTAAAATAAAATGTTTACTTAAAAAATCATATTGTATCAAATATATAGGTTTTATCCATTCACTTAGCAGATATTTACTCAGTGGCTATTGGTGCTTGGGAGAAAGTGGGCAGTGGAAACCTAAAAATACACAATACAACTCAAAGTACAGAAACCAAGGCTCCCACTCTCATGAAACCTAAAGGCTAATTCAGAAAATTTTTACTAATAAAAGGAAAAAAACAGATATACAATTATAAGTTTTAAATATTTCAAACATTAGTATACAATTATAAATTTTAAATATTTTAAACATTAAATGATAAATTTCATAAAGGAAAAAGTTGTGGAGAGAGAAATTTTTTAAATGAATGCCTCTGTGATTTTTTTTATTGTGATAAAATATACATAGAATGCATTTAACAATATTTAAGTGTAAAATTCAGTGACATTAAGTTTATTCATATTGTTGTGCAACCATCAACACTATCAGAACTTTCTCCTCATCCAATTGAAACTCTGTACCCATTGAACAATAACTTCCTCTCTCCACTCCCCTCCAATGCCTCCATCTTAGTCCCTGTAACCACTCTTCTACCTTCTGCTTCTATTTATCTCATATAAGTGGAATCGTATGATAGTTGTCTTTTTGTGTCTGTCTCACTTGTTTTACTTGGCATACATTACTGAGCATAATGTTTTTGAAGTTCATCCATCTTATAGAAAGTATCAGAAAATCATTCCTTTTTAGGTTAAATAGGATTCCATTTTATTTATATATTACATTTTGTTCATTCATTCATGTACTTGCTGGACATTTGGGGAGCTTCCACCTCTTGATATACTAATGCTTTATGAACACTGATGTAACAAATATATGTTTGAGTCCCTGCTTTCAGTTCTTTGGGGTATATACCCAGAATTGAAATTTCTAGATCATACGGTAAGTGAATGTTTAATTTTTTGAGGAACTGCCACAGTTTTCCACCACTCCTATTTTTAAGCAAGACCTGAAGTTGAGCAAAGAGAAGATTATTTGGGGAGTCAGATAGTGGATGGGTACTGGGTGTGAAGGGAGTTGGAAGAAGGAGAAATTTTGAAATAGAAGGAACAGGATGGCATAGATGCTGTAGGCCAGAAAGAGACTAGCCAGTTTTCAAGACTGAAAAGAGGCCAGCATGTGGTTTTCATGGAGGAAGAAAAGGAGCTGAATTCAAGATAAGGCCTGGACCCAGGCAAGGGACAGATCATATAAAGTTACATATGGCACTGCAGTGTATTTGCATTTTATTCTGTTAAAAACGAAAATTGGAAGTTGTTTTTTTTTTAATGTGAAAAATGGATAGGAATAAAACAAGAATATATGAAGTGAGTCACCTAGGAAGCTCAGTGCCCCAGGTAAGATTTCATTACTACCTTGTATGAAGAAGCTGGAGTTTGTGATTTAGACATGGAGAATTACATGATGAATCCAATGTAGGAAGTTAGGAGGTGAGGGGAAAGAGAGGTGTCAGAAGTCACTTCCAAGTTTCTACTTGTACAACAGGATGGATGTGATACCTTTTACTTTTGTGGAAGAATTTGGTTTTGAAAACTTCAAATTTGAAGCACCTATTGGATATCAACATTCTTATTGTTATCATTAAAATATTTCCCTGTCTTTAGAGCTAAATAAAAAGGAAGGACTTTGAAAGTTACTTTGTTTAGTTTCCTCTTGCTAGGCAGAGACAGTAAGTACCTACATTTTATCTTTTTTTTTTTTTGCTCATTTAATTTTGGCAGCAGTAAACAACTGGATTAGTAAAAGAAAAGTAAGATAACAAAATACATCTGAAACCTTCTTTCAACAAACATTTTATTTCATAGACATTAAAATTTATTATTCATAATCATCTGGTTAATTTACCCTATGTAATCTGTCAAACATGTTCACTCAAACTACGTACTACTTTTGAAATATATTACAAAATGGCTTGACTATAAAGAGCTAATTTTACCGTGTAAACTGAGATCTCACAATTCACTTCGTTTTACAGATTTATTCTCAATTTTATTGTCTTCCACCTAAGTAGTCTTCTTCTCTTGTGTTATATTTTAGTGACTTCTATTGTTTGGTTGGAGTTCCTAAACATTTTTTTTCCCCCTCCTGTCTCTCATGAATAGAAATGTTCTGGTAAAGAAAATTTATTTGTCACCCATTCTTAAGACTTTAAAACTGGTGTCACTTGGTCACTTATAATTTCAGTGTGCTTGGAATTTTATTGGTTTTGTGCCACCTCGCAAGCGGCTCATTCCCTTTGGTATTTTACAATATAGCTATTTAATCTAGTGATTCTACTTCATGCATTTCATCTCCCTAGAATGTATTTCCAAATAAAATACATACTTAGGATATTAGAAATAGGTAAATAAACAAAAAATATGTTATAGTTCTGCTATAGAAAATACAAAATTTTCATTTCATAATTTATGTGCCTTGCTATCATTATCAGCATGGAAAATATTAGAAAATGGTTAATGGACACTGTACCAACATGATAGGCATGGAGGAATTGTCACTTTAAGGCTGTGATTCTTTTCATATTTATATGGATACATGTAGCTACCATGTGTTTTATTATGTCTTTCTCCAACTATTCATCAGCCATGAGGAAAATAAAGCTTTACATGAAAAAACGCAGAAGAAATAAAATGATAAGGAAAAGAAAGAGAGGGAGGAAGATTAAAAAAAGTACAACTTTTCAAGTTGAAAGTTAACAGTTACATTAGTTTTACTGATTATTAACATAATATATGATTCATCAAAATAAATGATTATTTTAGGAAATTAGAAAATGTTAAAAAAATAGAAGAAAATCATGTCGCTGGTAATCCTGCTCACCAGAAATAAACTTTGTTATCTTATTGGTGTATATTCTTCAGTATTTAAATATAATGGAATCTAACTGATTTTTTTCCTCTGCCTTTTTTTCTTAGTGCAGAGAAAATTATAACTTAAAGATACCCAAAGGTTAAAAACAGCTTTCAAGTGCAGTTTCATCCAGTGTAGAAAAACATAGTTTATATATTTCTGATAAATTTTCACTGTAAAATTTGTCAGTCTTGATCATTGCTATATAAGATATATAACTTCTGACTCTGCATTTACAAGTGACCGACACAGACCCACTTTAGTCATTAAGAGGACAAAGGAGACCCAGTTGAGAGTGATAACATAGGGAAGAGCCAAACACATAATGATCATATGTCTAGATTGAGTACCTGAGCAGTGTCACTCTTTTGAACAATCTGTGGAAGTTTTTTTCATTGAGGGTTCAGAAATTTAGGGACCATTTTAAGGGTAAAACAAAAACAAAAAACAAAAAGAACACCTCAATTTATAAACAAGACTGTGGAAAGACACATGATATATTTATATTTTTATATTTTTATATTTTTAAGAGTCAAAAATAGGTTACAACTTCACTCTTCTCTAAGTCCAATATTAGTGACACCGTACACATAGGCATAGAAATATTGTACTTGGACTCAGATAGGTATAGGTATAAATTTTGACTTTATTTCTTACATCTTGATGAAATGGACCATGTCTTGTAACCTCTCCATCTTTTCTCAATTTACTCATCATTAAAATGAGATTAACAATATGACCTCATTATTGATTGTTGTGATCATTGGATGAGATTTGTGTGAATAGTTTAACATAGTGAGTTACATATAATAAACAACAAATGGATAGTACACATAGATGGTAGCTGTGGAGGTATTTCTTACAGCACTGTTTCTTTTTCCTACTTGAATTACTTTGACAACACCCTCCTAAATAGGTACCATCAATCCTAACTACAATGCTGATGCCATTTTACAAATTTATGGAGATGTTATATAAAGGCAGAAACTTACAACTAGTAGAGAGGTAACTCCTGAAGACGTAATGCATATCATAGAGGTTACTGTTAACAATATGTATTATAAACTCCAAAGTAGCTAAGAAACTAGATCTTACTTGTATTCCCCATACACACACAAAATGGTTTTTACATGTTTTAAACAGAGATGATGAGGATAACTACTTAAAATATTGGAATGTGATGATGATTAGATCGGAATTTACATACCTTAGCAAATTAATTGGAAGCAGGTCCTAAGCCCTCAGTTATGTTTGGCCTTACCCTTCCCTGTCCACTCCAGTTCAGATGTTGAGAGCAGAATGGGAAAGGGTTGTTACAGATCTATTGAGGACTCAGAGATGAGCAAAGTCATAGAAATAGCATGTAAAGCACATGAAGGAAGCAAGCAAGCATATTTCATTGAAGTCCCAATTAAATCTATTTGTGGGACAAGAAAAAGTAATTTGGTCTTTTTCCAGGCTCATCCCAATTTGTTGTTACTGCCTTTGGTTCTCAAGATTCTGCTTTAAGCTTCCATCAGCTCTCACTGCATTTTGGCAACTGAAAACTGAATCTTTTTCCTCTGGCAATAGAACTTCCCCATTGATGTATATTTGATACATTGATAATGTTGCCCTCGTGTTTCTCATGCATTTCAATAAAAGAAAGTTTATTTTCCTATCATGAATTCAATTATCATCTTTTCCTCAGTTTATAATCAATAGTAGCCTTTAATGTTTGAGAAGATATGCTATACGAGCTCTATGATATTTACAAAGAGAAAGACAAATGCACAGGGAATGGAGAATGTTAGAGCTCAACACAGTAATCTAATTTAATACATTCATTCACAAACAAGATACTGTGTCCCAAATAGGAGAGATTATTTGCTGGAAATCACATAAATATTGAGTGGCAGAACAAGGTCTAAGACCCAGACCCTCATCTCAGTTGTTAGTGCCTATTTTTCCTATGTTCTCCTTACAGGAGAAAATAAAGTTGCCTTCACAAGGTCTGCTATCAAAAAGACACAAACCCTAGATTTAAAGAGCAGTCATGGAATTCTGACAACTTATTCTCTGAATTTACAAAATAAAACAAAAAATGTGCATTTTTTACACATTTGTAATTTCACATATGAATTAAACAATTAATGAATTTTTGAGATACAATTTAAATATAATATTGTAGAAGTTAAATGTATACAACATGTTGATTTGATACATGTATATATTATGATATGATTATTATTGTAACATTAGCTAACACCTCTGTGACATCATATAATTACCAAGTGTTGAAGAGATTAGTTTTTATCCAAGATCATAAAAATAGTGACTTTGCCTAGATGTGAACCTCTATTTGGAAAATTCCATATCCCACATCCTTAAATACCACACACAATTCTGAACTGGTACCTTGGATGGATTAGAAATATGCTAATTCCCTCTTCAGAGAGCCATGGGGCAGCAGGACCCTGGTAGCCAATACCCCAGTCCAACCTCTAAAGACCTGCTTGATTTCCTCCAGCATTTGGTGCTGGTATCATTTTTCATGTATCCCATGATTTGAAAAAGTTGAGAGGCCCTTCTCCACTATAGGACCTGAACAAATATAAGAAATAGAAAAAAAAAAGATGCTAAAAATCACACTTATGGCTTCCATCTCAAAGGAAGGAAGGAAGGAAAGAAGGAAGGTAGGAAAGAAGGAGAAAGGA
This sequence comes from Mellivora capensis, assembly GCA_004024625.1. Classification (NCBI taxonomy): domain Eukaryota; kingdom Metazoa; phylum Chordata; class Mammalia; order Carnivora; family Mustelidae; genus Mellivora; species Mellivora capensis. The sequence goes on from PISX010014759.1 coordinate 6,406, forward strand.
AAGAAGGAAGAAGGAAAGAAGGAAGGAAGGAAGGAATTAAAAAAAAGAAGAAAAAAGGGAAGGAAGAAAGAAATCAGCTTGAGTAAGAAATCAAAATGAGCCTTAAGGAATGTGTACATCTGTACCATACATCAATGTTAAATATGCCAAATCCATAACTGTACACAGAAGTTTTAGCAAGTAGGAGTCAGTCCTTTCAGAAATTCCAAGCAATGGAGGAATGAGATCAATGGGATACTTTACCATATTTGCATTCTACAGTATCAGTTCTAACAATGCTGGGTGTTAAACTTATTTATTTCATATTAATCTCTTGATTATGTTAACAACACTTTGAGTGTTGTTAAAGACTGCCTGTCATTTTTTGTATATAATTTCAACACTTTAAAATTTATTCACACAAAAAATGCATTTAAATTTAAAATTTTCATGATTTTTGAAACATATTCCATGTTTTACATTTATTGACAGACATATTGATTACTTATTTATGTGCTCTCTCATTCCTTTGGGTAGCATCCAAAACTACGTGTTATATACTATGATGAAAATAAATATATAGGCAAAATAAGGGCTAAATTGTACATGAGTCCATAGGCAAAAGTAATCCTTAAAATTTCAGGATATCCAGGAATTTTGCTATACTTAAGCTCTGAGGTTTCTGCTTTGCTATGTATGTTAGGTTCTCTTGCAAACTTTACTCTTACTGGAACTTGTTTCCTCATTTAGAAAATAGTAATACATCTGCTCTTCTTTTTTTTTAAGTATTTATTTAAATTTCAGTTAGTTAACATACAGTGTAATATTAGTTTCAGGTGTGCAATATAGTTCAACACTTCCATACATCACCCGGTACTCATCACAAGTGCAAACCGTAATCCCCTTCACCTATCTCATTCATCCCTCCAAATCCTCCCCTCTGGTAACAGTTTGTTCTCTATATTTAAGAATCTGCTTCTTGGTTTCTCTCTCTCTCTCCCTCTCTCTCTTTTTTCCCCTTGCTTTTTTGTTTTGTTGCTTAAATTCCACATATGAGTGAAATCATGTGGCATTTCTTTCTCTGACTTATTTCACTTAGACTGTTACTCTAGTTCCATTTATGTCATTGCAAATAGCAAGATTTCATTTTTTATGGCTGAGTAATATTCCTGAGTGTGTGTGTGTGTGTGTACCACTTCTTTACTTACTCATCAGTTAGTGAACACTTGAGCAGTTTCCCTAATTTGGCTATTGGAGATAATGATGCTATAAGCATAAGCATCAAGGTGCACAAATCCCTTTGAATTGGTATTTTTATATATCTTGCGTAGATACCTAGTAGTACAATTGCTGGATCATAGGATAGTTCCATTTTTAGCTAAGAAAATAGTCGTAATGCTCACAAAAGACACAAATCTTAAAATAACTCAATACCTATAAAAATCATAGCTATTTGCATGCTTTAAGGTGTTAAATAGGTATTATAACAGTTGAGTATAAATAATTTTGTGGTTTTTATTATAACTAAATCAAACCAAACATTGAATTTTATTTTTTAAAAGATGACTATCATCTTTTAATTCTACTAAAACAAACTTCAGAAGAAACTGTAAGATACATAGAGACACAATTTTAACTTCTTTAGTTGTAATTTTTCTATAATATATTTGGTTTAATATAGATTTCATATAATGACATATGGTAATAATTCCATATAATATGTATTTATTCTTGATTTAATTTTGAAGATAATCATAAATAATGAGAATATGCTGACCTAGATTTGGGGCTTCTCATATAGTATTTTGAATAGTTTTATATTTAAAAATTGCCTGGATATTTATCTATATTTTATACTTCAGTACTCTTAAAAATGTTTGCCTTTCTATCAAAATCCTTGAGGAGAACACAGGCAGCAACCTCTTCAACCTCAGCCGCAGCAACTTCTTCCTAGGAACATCTCCAAAGGCAAGGGAAGCAAGGGCAAAAATGAACTATTGGGATTTCATCAAGATCAAAAGCTTTTGCACAGCAAAGGAAACAGTTAACAGAACCAAAAGACAACTGACAGAATGGGAGAAGATATTTGCAAACGACATATCAGATAAACAGCTAGTGTCCAAAATCTATAAAGAACTTAGCAAACTCAACACCCAAAGAACAAATAATCCAATCAAGAAATGGGCAGAGGACATGAACAGACATTTCTGCAAAGAAGACATCCAGATGGCCATCAGACACATGAAAAAGTGCTCCACATCACTCAGCATCAGGGAAATACAAATCAAAACCACAATGAGGTACCACCTCACACCAGTCAGAATGGCTAAAATTAATAAGTCAGGAAATGACAGATGCTGGCAAGGATGCGGAGAAAGGGGAACTCCTACACTGTTGGTAGGAATGCAAGCTGGTACAACCACTCTGGAAAACAGCATGGAGGGTCCTCAAAAAGTTGAAAATAGAGCTACCCTATGACCCAGCAATTGCACTACCAGGTATTTACCCTAAAGATACAAACGTGGTGATCCGAAGGGGCATGTGCACCCAAATGTTTATAGCAACAATGTCTACAATAGCCAAACTAGGGAAAGAACCTGGATGTCCATCAACAGATGAATGGATAAAGAAGAGGTGGTATATATATACAATGGAATACTATGCAGCCATCAAAAGAAATGAAATCTTGCCATTTGCAATGACGTGGACAGAAGTAGAGTGTATTATGTTTAGTGAAATAAGTCAATCGGAGAAAGACAACTATCATATGATCTCCCTGATATGAGGAAGTGGAGATGCAACATGGGGGGGTTTAGGGGGTAGGAAGAGAATAAATGAAACAAGATAGGATCGGGAGGGAGACAAACCATAAGTGACTCTTAATCTCACAAAACAAACTGAGGGTTGCTGGGGGGGAGTGGGTGAGGGAGAGGGGGGTGGGATTACAGACATTGGGGATGGTATGTACTATGGTGAGTGCTGTGAAGTGTGTAAACCTGGTGATTCACAGACCTGTACCCCTGGGGTTAAAAATACATTTTATGTTTATAAAAAAATAAAAATAAATTAAAAAATAAATAAAAAAATAAAGTAGGGAAAAATAATATGAAATTCAGCAATTATCATGTTCTTATTCTTATTTTAAACTCAAATAAAATAAAATATACTATTTTATTAAAAAAATGTTTGCCTTTATAATTTTTTCAATTACAAAAGCACCTATGAGCTTTCTCAAAGTTACATAAAATAACTGAGGATGAAACTAAGAGGTTTTTTTTTTTTCTTCCAGAGGATACTTTCCTGTATTTTCAAATTGTTAACAACAAACAAGTTTAACTCTATGGATTAGAAAGAAAACAAACAAACAAACCAAACCATAAAAACGTAAAACAAAATAAAGCTTAGTATGTTTTAAGTAAAGCAATTTTTTTTTTTAAAGGAAGAGAGCAAGCACATGCATAGGTAATATTTTAAAAAGGAAAGTGCATTTATTCAATTATTTTACTGATTTCTAATTTATCACAAATTTTACATTATTTACACATTTCTGATATTATACATTAATATAATTAAGAAAGTACCTTAAATATTGAAAACATATAGGCTTATGTTATGCTCTAAATATACATTTGATATATTAATATGCCAGTCACTTTGTATTTATAATCTTTTTTCAGAGATAAACATTTTTCATGTTCCTTTACATATAAACATATATACACACGTATTAACATATATATGACTGATGCACTAGTAGTTATTAGTAATAAATTACATTAGTAATAAAATGGAATTAATAACATACACTAGTAGTAATAATGTCTGATTTATTGAATGTCAACTATGTATGATTTGTATTATGGTGTTTCTTTCCCCTCATAGTAAGCCTTGAAAGATATGCATGCATTTATTCATGAAGTTGCTGTCACTTAAAGAAGTCAAAGAAACTTACACTCTTTTAAATCAAGGAATCTAACTATTCTGTTTGATTATTATATACATTTCTTTTCCCAATCTAGAGCCTTTTTAATCTGTTCTCCATAATACATGGATCCAGGCGTATTTTAATTTTACTACTTCTTAAACTTATATTCTACATATATGTATTAATTTAATGTATTTTAGTTTTAAACTGGTTTGTCGTTGTTGTTGTTGTTTTTTGAGATTTTTTAATTTACTTATTTGACAGACAGAGATCACAAGTAGGCAGAGAAGCAGGCAGAGACAGAGGAGGAAGCAGGCTCCCCGCTGAGCAGAAGCCCAATGCAAGGCTTGATCCCAGGACTTTGGGATCGTGACCTGAGCCAAAGACAGAGGCTTTAACCCACTGAGCCACCCAGGCACCCTGGCTTGTTGTTTTTAATACTTAATTTTAAAGATAACATAAAAAAATAAAGATAACATAAGGACACCTCGGTGGTTCAGTCGGTCAAGTGACTGCCTTCGGTTCAAGTCATGATCCTGGAGTCCGGGATGGAGTTCCATGTTGGGCTCCCAGCTCCACAGGGAGTCTGCTTCTCCCTCTCACCTTCTCCCCTCTCATGCTCTCTCACTCTCTCTCTCTCTCAAATAAATAGATAAAATCTTTTAAAAATAAAAAAATAAAGATAACATAATTTTTAGTGTATTTCTCACTATGAAACCAACTTTACTCTAAATTTCTACACCAATAGCCCTTGTAAGGAAAAAAACCTTATTTAAACAGATAGGATGTAATGTGTGGCAAAATAATTGTGTAAATAATAGCTCTCACATATTTTCTGATAAAATGAACATTTCCAGTTCAAGATCTCCCTTTTTTTTTTTAAGATTTTATTTATTTATTTGACAGACAGCGATTACAAGTAGGCAAGAGAGGCAGGCAGGGAGAGAGGAGGAAGCAGGCTCTCCCCGGAGCAGAGAGCCCAATATGGGGCTCAATCCCACGACCCTGGGATCATGACCTGAGCCGAAGGCAGAGGCTTTAACCCACTGAGCCACCCAGGTGCCCCGAGATCTCACATTATTTAAATTACATGGCATTAATGATGTATTTAAATTGAAGTAGATTTTTCCATTTATTTTTTTCAATTAAATATAATCTGTATTACATTTAACTTACTATTTCAAATATTTATTGGGTATGTACTCTGAGCAAAGCCAAAAGAATAAGAATATACATTTTTTCTCTAAAAAAGATTTTGATTTAGTAGTAAACAAACAGTTAATGTACAAAAAAAAACAACAACAACCACAGTATGCATCTTATTACATGTAAATAATGCTGGGGAAACAGCAATACCAACGTGGTGTTAAATCATGGAGTAAGCAAGTGAACTGGGACAAATTAAGGACTTTCCAAGAAGGAGATCATATTTAAGGAGGATTTTATTGGTTGATTTATAGAGAGTGCATTTTAAATCAAAGGCAAGGGATCAGGGAGAGAAGATTAGCTGGCTATTCAGGGAATAGCTTGTTTTTCATTTGTGCTGTAGCATATGGAATGTAGAAAAACTAGAGGGAGATAAGGTTTTAAGCTATGTTGTAGCCTGAAGTGTCAAAAAGTTTGTATATCATATGCCATAAAAAAAAATTAAGAGAGTGTTTTTCAGCCAAGGTACAATATGAATAGATCTTGCATTAGAAAAATTTATCTTATAGCAATGCTGAGGTTAAAGTCAAATGAAGAAGGGCTTCTTACAAAGCTTTATTCTCCTATGGGGTCCCTAGGAATAGACTAGACAGCTTTACAGATTTTTTAATACCTATTCGAGTACCGTCTTATGTCAGCCATAATAAATTTGGGTTGTTGTGGTCAAATCTTGTTCCTTACTCTAAAAAAGTGGATTATTCTTGACAAAGATTGCTCATGATATTTACTTTACATTCAACTGCTTGCTGGGACGTCAACGTGCATAAAACTAGATTCCTTTTCCAGGATTCTCTTTCAGTCACTTGCTTCTCTGATAGCACCGTCATGTTTCCAGTTACTGAGAGGATTCAGGCCATCATCTTGAACTTCTTTTTAATCCTTAACCCAAACAATAAATGCTTATTTCGGCTGTCCACTCCAGTCCATTTCTCTGTCTCTCATCACTAACCTCAACATTTATTATACCTTCCAAATTGTCTATATCTACTATAACTTCTGGTCAATTGTATTCCTTATATGTTTTTTGGGTAGACTTTCCAAGTGACTTTCCAAATGCTTTCCAAATGCTTTTGGAAATGCTGTCTTTCCAGATGTTATTTGAATAGTCTTTCCAAAATAGTAACCTAAGGATGGCACCTCTGTTTCAAATCCTTCAGGGAGTCCTCCTTTCCTGCAAGATAAAGAACATACAACTTAGCTTGGCATGCAAGCCCATGGGATTTTTCTGGTCTCTATCTTTCTTTTCTTCCTCTTCTCCCAACACTTCCTTTAGAGATCTGCCTTCTAACAATGATGAAACCCTTTGAATTTCCTGTAAGAGATCATCTAATTTCTCATCGCCAGGCATGAATCTTCTTAGAAAACATTATCCTATTCTTATCTGTCTTTATCCTTCAAAATTCTATACCTCCAACAATCCCTCTCAAGATCACTCTGACCTGGTGCACCTGAGTAGCTCAGTTGCTTAGGCTGTTACACATCCAACTCTTAATTTCAGCTCAGGTCATGCTCTCCAAGTTGTGAGATCATGTCCTATGTCAGATGTGGCATCTGCTTGGGATTCTGTCCCTTCCTCTCCCTCTGGCCCTCCCTCCCTGCTATAAATAAAATAAATAAATAAATAAATAAATAAATAAATAAATAAATCACTTTGACCTCTACCTCTACAACCTAATCTTTATGACCTTGATCATAATGAATGATTTGCTTTTTTGTACTATCCATATAGCATATTTCTATTGTTAAATATGTCACAAAATATTCTAATTTGTGCTATATAAATCTTTCTCTGCTATTAGAACAACACAACATGACAACAAGGAGTATCTTTTTGACATATAACATGGTACATGAGATATAAATGATACTCAACAGAGATACCTGCATAAAGAAAAAATTGGAGTGTTTTGCCTAAAGAAATGGGGTAAAACAAAATATTTTAAAGATTTAATATAGTAATAATCTTAATATTTAATGTGTTTATTTTCAGTCCAAACTAAGTTCCATTATAGCCCAGCCCTTAAAAGGAAACTTAACTAAGGATTGTTTAATGACAAAAATCATTTTCCCTATGTGGAAAGTGATGAGAATTTAAATATTTTAATATATGTTGTTTTCCTAAAACTTCAGAGTTAAGATTTCAGTATAGTTTAAGTGATCAAAGACAGAAAAAAGAAGGTGGAATTTTTTGATTAGTGTAACCATATTAATCCAAATCAACCAATGCCCCAGTAGAATTTTGGTGTCCTATGTATTAGCTGGTCTAAATCATTAAATTATGCATTTATACTCATGGTGGCATCACTCATTCTACACAAAGACCCACACTGATAGAGGTATTTGCAGTAAGAACACCTAATCATACAATAATAAAGAGCCTTACTTTATAATGGAAGTCAAATCATCATGGATATAGTTAAATACTAAGGCAGCACAACTAGAAACTACTTTTTCAGTTCTTTGTTCATTTTTATTTTATTCCTAGTTAGAAATAAAGTAAAAAATTATAACTAAATAATTTTATCTCAAAATAAATCAAATATACACATTTACAAAGTAAATATAGAGTAATACAAAGTGTGCCTTATGTTAAAAATAGGATGGTTCTTATCACAAAAGTGCTTTACTTTTTTGAAGGTAAAACAAAAGATCTTGGAAATCTCTTTCTTTAGTCACATTTATATTATATTATGTCACATTATGACATCCATTCTATATCAGTTCAACAAATTAAATTATAGAGATTTATCAAAAGTAATAATCCATAAAGAGTTAAGAATTGAACATAGATAAAATTTTATGATAAAGAACATAGATAAGTTGACTTAGAAAAAATGTTACTGACTAACCAATAAATTGTGTGAAATCAAATAGACAACTAGTTAATGTTTTTAGAAATTAAAACAAATCAGTTACTTTGCTATTATTATCACAATTTCTACTCTCCAAATTAGAAATGTCTGTACTATTATCAATAATGACATGTCAGTTTGCAACACTATCATAATATATTAGAAGAAACTTAATTTAAAAAATGTTAACCATGCATCGTTTCGCATATATTTTCTTTCAAAAATAAGATATACACACCACAGATTTAGTTGAAAAAAATTACAGCTGTATTTCTTTCTCAGTTATGTGAGATGAATTATTTTTGATTTATTAAATTTAATGATTTAAAATAAGTGAATGTTTCTACAAAAGTGGTTTCCACCATTTAAAATTCTATTTTTTTTTAGGTTTTTTAGCTCAAGTAGTATTTATTGAGCTGAATGATTTTGTACTAAAAGGTTCTTAAAAGTCAGTATCAGGGATGTCTCAATACAAGTGACAACATCATTTTCATGGGTAAAATCACTGAATATTGAAATAAAAAATAAGCATCATTTTAGCACATGCATATAGAATAAGAGGAACTTAGAGGAAAATGGAAGTGTCAGTTCAATGAAGGATTGTATACATAGACGTGATCACAATAATCCTGAAGTACATTTTTTAAACACGAAAGGAATGAAGAGAAAATTCTTTGTTAAGACTGCTGTGGCAAGTAAAGGATGCAAAAGCAAGAATTCACTCAAATCATAGATATGAGATGATTGCAGAAATTATGGAAATAAACTTTCAAGAATATTTTGAAAAGAAATTGAGAGGATTAAAAATAATACTGAGATGTGGAAAATATCAAAGACTATTAAAGATTTCAAAGAAAATAGAAAATGCATAAATGAGAAGGGATTAGTTATGTAGAGTTATATTCATTTTAACTCTGGGATCTCAGAGTTGCCTGACTTCTTGGGCCTCAACTTCCTTACTTACAAAATAAGAATGTTACTTGTATAAGTTATTCTATAGATATAGTATGCTTCTAACTAGGCAGAATTCAAGAAAGATTGCAACTCTAAACACATTGTTAACTTTATTTGGCCCTGAAAAAGTTCAAACCTCTTTTGCCATTTACCTGGGAAGGAAAAAAACACACTATGCAAAATAGGTACTATGATATTATCCATTATTTGTTGTCATCATATGATAATGTACATAAAAATAGTAAATGCATTCCATGTATTAAAATATCAAAGATAGCACAATATAATAAAATTTAATGTATTATTAAGAGTACCATAAGATAATAATTGGACTAGCAACTGTGGAATTTAGGGCACTTTAATAAAGTGATAAATATAACATATAGATAGCATTTAGGAAAACCATCAGGGATGTTACAGTACTATCAAGCTAACAAGGGGATTAGGGAGATCTGTAACTACCTCTAGGCCTAATGGAGCAAGATGAGGTAGAGATTACTGGATACCAAAGATGAAAGCTGTATGCAGAGGGCTATTCAAGGTACACTATGGCCTTGGATAGAGCCAACAAATGGTGACCTGGCAGTGATGGAATAGAGAAAATACATACCTTGATCCCACTGTTCTCCTACTCTTATGTCCTTCTGATGACTCACATTAGCCAAATCCCCTTGAAAGTCTACAGGAATTAAATCTATATAGCACAGCCTTCTTAGATCCAAGCCAGGTAGAGAAGGGTAGAAGGTGTATCTGGAGGATTAATCATTTCATGAATGTATTAAAAATCCATCAAATATTTTCTTCCTAACATGTAGTTTAATCTTTTAAAAAAAATATTTATTTGAGAGAGAGAGAGAGCGAATGAGCAGGGGGAAGTGGCAGAGGGAGAGGGAGAGAAAAATTCAAGCAGAATCTGAGCTGAGAGTGGAGCCCAACTGGGGGCTGAATCCTAGGACCCTGAGATCAGACCTAGGCTGAAACTAAGATGCTTAACCAGCTGTGCTACCCAGGTGTTACAAGAAAGTTTAACCTTAACAATATATACCAATGGGGAAAGAATGGCAATTTGAGCCAATACTTCTGAATTTGAATTCTAATTCCATTGTTTCCTAGCTGACTGATATTGGGCAAGTCATATTCCTTTGCTCTATAACAGAATTCTTTATGAACTGGAGACAGTAACACATGGTAATATGTGAGGGTTAAGTGGATTATAAATAAAAAGTATCCATACAAAATTGAGCACAAAACAAACATTAAGAAATGTTTTCTTTTGTCTTTCTTTTCCCTTATAAATTAAGTTAGTCAGGATACTCAGATCCATGCATATCCTTTTGTTTTGTTTTGTTTTTTAAATTTTGGACAAAAGCTAAGTTCTAAGAACATCACATCCTAATCAGTTTCACATTCTTTGAAGGCAAGAAAGAATTTGACTAATTTGAAAATTCTGCCATATTCAATATAGTTAAGAAAATCAGAATTAATTTAATGCTCGAGGATTTTTACAAATTATACACTATAATTGCATTGTAGAACTTGTGATGTTTCATATCTCATGACAAATAATTCTACACAGAGTAATAAAGCAAGATGATACAATTTAACCATGGCAGTTTACTGTTCTCTTTGAATATGTGTTTTTGAAATTTTCACCTACACTTGATTGAAATTTTTAAAAAATTAAATTTGTATCTAAAAAGAAAAAAATTATATTGAATTCGTGTTTCAGGAAACATAGGTAAAATCATAACAAATAAATTTTATTGTAAGTCTTAATTTGTTGATGATTAAATGGCTATCCTATGTTTGAACATGTATTCATTACTTTTAAGGAGTGGTTTAAGACAACATTATACAACTAAATACCTCCAGGCTACCTTTCATGACAAATATAAAAATATTTTAGTTATAAACAGCATTTCAGTATAGTTTCAAAAATTTTCAATCAAATTTAAGTCTCTTAAGCCATTTTCACCTGTATGAAAAACAAAATCATGAAAACATAAGCAATTACTATCTCTACTTTTTGATAATCCTTATCAGACTTTCTTAGCCATTCCTTTTGCTGATGTCAACCAACAGGTTGGACTATAGGAAAACGTGTTTCATTTCTTACTTCAAAATAGAGAATTACAGATGCAAGTGTGAAATAGATAAATGCATAGACACTTTGCTAAAATCCATTTTTTTTTAAGTAGGGTCCACTCCCAGCATGGAGCTTAATGCAGGACTTGGACTCACAACCCCAAAATCAAGACCAATGCTGAAATTAAGAGTCAGATGCTTAACTGACTGAGCCACCCAGATGCCCCAATCTGTTTGTTCTTTATATTTATTTTTATAGTGACTGGCACTGTTATTATAAACCTATCAAAAACTTATACAATAAAATGTAACAATTTTCATGTTTTAAATATATTATAGAGCTTATTGTTTTCAAGAGCAAATAAGGAAAAGGAAACTACAAACTACATTTATACTATGGATTTTTTTATACCTGAATGGTTCATATACACACTATGCAAAAGATAAAATACTAAATAAGAATCTAATTAATTAAGAAAAATGCAATATAAAATAAGGCATCAATTAGTAGTAAAATTTGAGCTTGGTTAATACTAAGTATTAAAATGTTAATATACCATAATTGTATAAAATAAAATATTTGTTAAGTCCTACATGAATTATTCAATATATTGATTTTGCTATATGTAATTGAGAATAAATATGTCTGGTGGTTTAGTTTTTAAAATAGTTTTAATATAGTATAGGCAGACATTAAAATCTCCATTTAACCAGAATACATTTTCTAAAAACATTTTATGTGAAACATTTCTCTTGCTTATATTATATAAAACTGTGAAAGAAAAAAAAATCATTGTTTTTAATCACATTGTTTTAATTGGGCAAAGAAACTCTATTAATCCCCTTATTACATTTTAATATATTAAAAGAAATACAAAGACTCATTTCCTACCAATGCTTTGTAAGGAATATTCCCTTAAGAATTTGAGAGACATAAATATCCTGGTTTTAAGTGGACATTCAATATAAAGTTTCAATGTATTCATTATAAATATAAACTCTATGATATATTAGATGTTCTTAAAAGTTATCTGCATTATGTCTTGTATTTCATTTATTACTGTACACCTGGGGTCTATTTTAATGTTTTTATCTGAGCCATAATTTCATTACCTGGAGCAATAATGTTTTGTGTGTGTGTGTTTTAAATAATTTTCTACATATATATGTACTCTGGGAGCTTTCAGAAAAGCATATGATCTCTAACTTCAACAGTCTTGAACAAAGGTCAAAGACAAAGACCCATTGTTGTATGTAAGTGATGAATCACTAAATTCTACTCCTGAAACTAATATTACACTGTATATTAATTAACTGGAATTTAAATAAAAACCTAAAACAAAAAAAATACAGATGCTTGTAAATGTTTCTGTTTGTCCATAACTTTCAAATAATTAAAAAAATGTATTTCTGAAATACATGACTGAAAACGAATAGTCTATTTTATGCACATGCTCCTGAAATAAGTAGCCTCAACTATCATCTTTTCAGGTTATTAACTTCATAACTTATTTACTGCTGCCAAGTTGCTTACAAAGTAATAATTAGTTTTTTTTAGCAGACTTTATTTTACTTCTTAAAGTATAGAGATTTGTAAGTAAAAGCTGTGTGCATGAAAGAATGTATACTGCTTTACTAAATACTTTCATACTTTACTAAATACACAAAATACTTACCAAAGGGAAGCTGTAGTTACCACTCATTTATTTGAAGGGTGGATGTGATTTGCAAGGAATAAAATGTAGGCTGATCTGGACCTGACTTAGTGCTGGAAGTCTTCTAATATTTGACTACTTTTTTTTTTAAAGTTGATATGTCACAAGTTGTAAACCTAAGGTGTACAGCATGCGATTTTGATATATATTACACTATAATGGACATTGAAATGATATTAATCACATTGCATCATTATAATACAGTATTATTGACTATCGTCACAATACTGTGCATTACCTCTCCATTGCTATTGTGTTAGTCATTGCAAGTGTGTACCCTTAAATACCATCAATCTTTTCCCCCCACCCCTAATGCTCTGGTAACCACAATTTTACCTTTTTTTTTTTAACAGTTTTGACTTTTTTCTTAGATTGCATATATAAGCGGTATCACACAGTACTTGTCTACCTTAGTCTGATATCTCTATTAACATAATATATACAAGGTTCACCCACATTGTTACAAATGGCAGTATATCTTTCCTTCTCGTGGCTGAATAATATTCTGTTGTGTATAATACCACATTTTTTTCTACCCATTCATCTATTGATGGGCATTTGACTTGTTTCCATATCGTGGCTATTGTGAATAATACTATGATAAATATCAGTGTATATTATAACTCATCAAAATTTTGTTCATTTCCTTCAGTATATAACCAGAAATGGCTAGATTATATAGTAGATCTATTTTTATTTTTTTCAGGAACCTTCATTTGGCTTCCATAGTGTTTGGATTAATTTACATTTCCATCAACAGTGCAAGGTACTCCCTTTTCACCATATCCTTTGCCAGCACCTGTTGTCTCTTATCTTCTTGAAGATAGCCATTCTAATAGGGTTGAGGTGATACCTCACTGTGGTTTTGATTTGAATTTCCCTGAATGTTGAGCATTTCTTCATATGCTTGTTAGCCATTTTTATTTCTTCTCCGGATAAATGTTTATTTAGTTCTTCTGCCCATTTTTTAAAATTGAAGTATAATTAACATACAGTATTATATTTTCAGGTGTAAAACATGATTCAGCAATTCTATTCTTACTCAGTGCTTACCACAATAAGTGCTGTCATCATCTTTCACCGAACAACATTATTAGAATATTATTAACTATATTCCCTATGCTGTATTTTCCAACTTCGTGACTTATTTGTTTTATGACTAGAAGTTTGTACCTCTTAATCCCCTTTATCTATTTCATCCATCCCCTCACCTACCTCCCTTATGGCAACCACCAGTTTATTATCTGTAAGAGTCTGTTTTTGTTTGTTTGTTTCTTTCTTTCTTTCTTTCCTTTTTAGATTCCACATGTAAGTGAAATCATACAGTACTTGTCTTTATATGACTTATTCCACTTAACATAATACTCTCTAGGTCCATCCATATTGTTGCAAATGACAAATCTCATTCTTTTTCATGGCTGAGTGATACTTTCTTATAATATTTTCATATGTATTTATATATAATATTTCCATGTATCTATATATAATTCACACTTACACATGTACACACAACACATTTCTTTATCCATCCCTTCTTTGATGGACACTTATGTTGCTTCCTTATCTTGGCTATTGTAAATAGTGCTGCAACAAACATAGGGGTGCATCTTTTCAAATTAGTGTTTTCATTTTCTTTGGGTAGATACCCACCAGTGGAATTCCTACATCATATAATATTTCTACTTCTAATTTTTTGAGGAACTTCCATACTGTTTTCCACAGTGGCCACACAAAATTGCATTCCCACTAACAGTGCATGAGGGTTCCTTCTCTCCACATCTTCATCAGTGCTTGCTATTTCTTGTCTTTTTAATTCTTGCCATTCTGACAAATTTAAGATGATATCTCACTGTGGTTTTGATTTGCATTTCCCTGATAGTTAGTGATGTTGAGCATCTTTTCATGTGTCCATTGGCTATCTGTAAGTCATCTTTGGAAAAAAATGTCTATTTGGGTCCTCTGCCCAGTTCTTAATTGGCTTAATTTTTTTTTTTTTGGTGTTGAGTTGTATGTATAGATGATTTATATATTTTGGATATTCACTCCTTTTTGGCTATGTCATTAAAAGTATCTTCTCCCATTCAGTAGGTTGCCTTTTTGTTTTATTGATGGTTTGTTTCCTGTGTCTTCTGCCCATTTTTAAATCTCATTTGTTATTGTTGCTTAAGTTGCATTAGCTTTTTATATAATTTGAATATTCTTTATCTAAACTACACTTTGCAAAACTTTTCTCCCATTCTGTAGGCTGAGGTTTCATTTTGTTGAATATTTCTTTTGTTGTGCATAAACTTTTGAGTTTGATGTAGTCCCATATGGTGATTTTTTGCTTTTGTTGTTTATGCTTTTGAAGTCATGTCTGAAAAAAATCATTGCCAAGACCAACACCTGTGAGTTTGTACCCTATGTTTTCTTCTAGGAATTTTATGGTATCTGGTCTTATGTTCAAGTGTTTGATACATTTTGAGTTAATTTTTGTGAATTGTGTGAGGTAAGAGCCAAGTTCCATTGTTCTGCATGTACTTCTCCAGTTTACTTAGCACCATTTGTTGGAAAGACTACTTTTCCTCCATTGGGCATTCTTGGCTCCCTTGTCAAATATTAGTTCTTCACAAATGCTGGGATCTAATTCTGGGCTCTCTATTTTGTTCTACTGGTCTATGTGTTTATTTTTGCACCAATACCATGCTGTTTTAATTACATGGCTTTGTAGTATAGCTTGAAATTTAAAAAAAAAACAAAAAACAAACAAACAAAAAACTGTGATACTTCTGGGTTTGTTCCTTTTTCTCAGGATTGCTTTGGCTATTGCTTTGGGGTCTTTGTAGTTCCACACAAATTTTAAGATTGTTTTCTTTACTTCTGTGAAGAATGCTTTTGATATTTTGATACGGATCACGTTGATTTTATAGATAACTTTGGGTTGCATGAACATTTTAGACAATATTTATTATTTGATCCATGAACATGGAATGTCTTTCCATTTGTGTCTTCTTCAACATCTTTCAGGAATCTTATAGTTTTCATTGTACAGATCGTTCACATCCTCGGTTAAATTTATTACAAAGTGTTTTTTTGTTTTTGATACTATTGTGAATGAGACAGTTTTCTTTTTCTGATGTTTCAACACTAGTGTTAAGAAATCACACTGATTTCTGTAAGTTGATTTTGTAGCTTGCGGCTTTATTGAAATCAGTTTAATTCCAACAGGTTTTTGTTTTTTTTTCTGACTCTTTGGGATTTTCTCTATATAAGATCATATTGTCAACAAATAGTAACAATTTTACTTCTTCCTTCCCAAGTTGGATGTCTTCTATTTCTTTGTCTTGCCTCATTGTTCTAGCTAGGACTTCCAGAACTATATCGAACAGGAGCAATGAGAGTGGGCAATCTTGTTTTGTACCTAATATCAGAGGAGATCCTTTAAATTTTTCTCCATTGATTATATTAGCAGTGTGTTTATAGTACATGACATTTATTATGTTGAGGTATATTCTTCTACATCCAATCTATTAAGAGTTTTTATCATGAAAGGATGTTGTATTTTGTCAAATGCTTTTTCTGCATCTTTTGAGATGATCATGTGATTTTAATTCTAATTTTTCACTTTATTGATGTGATAAGTATATTTACTTATTGATTTGCATATGTTGTAAAACCTTTGTATTCCAGGGGAAATTGCCACTTCGTCGTGGTAAATAATCATTTTAATGTATTCTTGAATTACACTTCCTGACATTTCGTTGTAAATTTTTGCAACTATATTCATCAGGGATAGTGATCTATAGCTTTCTTTTCATGTGATATCCTTATTTGGCTTTGATATCAAAGTAATGCTGGCTTCACAGAATGAATCCATTTTTTTCTAGGCTATTTCATTTTTGGGATATAATTGTTCATAGTAATCTCTTATAATTATCTGTATTTCTGTAATACCAGTTGCATGTCTCCTCTTTCATTCCTAATTTTATTTACTTGAGTCTTCTACTTTTTCTTAGTCTAGTTAATGGTTTGCCAATTTTGTTTATCTTTCCAAAGAACTAGCTTTTGGTTTCATTGTGACTACTATCTTAATTAAGAGATATACACATTGTAATTGTATTCTTACTTTAAAAAACAAATATCATGAGGATAATATATGCAACATAATCATTATTTAATTAGCACTTAGCACAATTCCAAGTGGATCTTGTTTTAGAGTTTATGGGTAAAAGATGAATAAAGCATAATGGATTCAGTTTGACAGCAGGTAGAATTAGATACTGTAGAATCAGGGTATTAATAAAAAATTATTGAAGGTATAATCAAAATACCCAGAACATTGGTATGAAAATGACTTTAAGAGATATTTCAGAAACAGAGAAACAATACAATTAACTGGATAGAAATTAGTGATAAATTTCCTGAGGTCTGGGATGGGTAATATGGTACTAGATCTATTTTTATTCTAAATAAAGATAAAAGAGGAATGGCAGGTTTTTAAGGATGACAGAGAAGGGATGATACACAGTAATAATTTTATAGCTATCAAGGTTATGTTGTTTGTGGGACATGTATGAGTTAATTTTCAGAAAGCTCTAAATGCACAGAGAAATAGATTGTTATATAGAGTAATATCACTACTTAAAAAAGTATCACGGAAGTTAGTAAAATTGGAATTTTTTTATATCAACAAATAATCATTCTCTATTATGAACATGTTTTATACTAAGCCTAACTATATACAATTAATTTAATATCAGCCTTCTGCCAGGCCTATCAATAGCCAAATATCAGGGTAAAGTGTAAGCTTCTTAAAGCAAATATTTCATAACTTTGGTTTAGAATCATACTGTCCTAAGTTTGAATAAAAGGAGGAGGAAATGCAATGAGGATAAATTATTTGTAATAATATATAATAATAAATGGCTTTAGAATATCCCATAATGACAACAATGATGATAACAGCTAACATTTTTATAGCACTTTGTGTGTACAGGACCTGTTCAAAGACATAAACTGTTCCAAGTTCTTTACATAAATTAGTTCATACATTCCTCAGAATATGGTTATGAATTTCCATTTTATTCAGGAGACATTTAGACAAAAAAGATACTTAAGTGACTTCGGCTGTAGTGATTGAGGGCAAGCCACCCAAGATGGGTCACTTTGGCATGAAGATTATTTTAAGTTGAAAGCAATGAAAACCCAGCAAGGAAAACAAACAAACAAACAAAACAAAACACCTCTTTATTTCCTCTTCAATTACCTAAAAGAATTTAGACAAAGGATGCAGTCTAGGAAGAGAGCCATCACCATAGATAACTAACTACACTATAATGTGAACTAGGTATAGTAGACCGGGAGGAACCTACCAAGGCTTGTTTGAATAAAGTCCTCTCACTGTTTCTGAGTGGCTCAGCAAATATTTGTTTATCAAACATGTTCTCTTTTTCATTTTTCTGTGAATTGTATTCCTTTACTTTGGTGTCCCAGACTCCTATTCCCTTCTCCTTAGTTCAAAAATGACATATACACCTCATTTTACATGACTGTCTTTGGAATTTCCATGTTTGTGTGGATTCCCATACATACAAAACTAAGTTTGACTTTCTCTTGTTAATCTTTCTCATGTCAGTTTGATTCTTAGTGCCCTTAGAAGGACTTTGAAAGGCAGAGGAAATCCTTCTTCCTCACACAGTGCAATTAATAGAATTTATCAAGTTATAAGATGTCTTATCTTGATGTTTAAAATATAATTATTAGTTTTCCTTCCTATGCACAAAATATACAGTAATTCTGGACTTTTAGTTAATACCTCTAAAATTTAATCTTTATTCAAAGTAATGTACTAGTTAATTTTTTTCAGTAACACGTAATATCTTAAATGCAGCAACTAAAGTTCAATACAAAGTAGGTTTTAATCAACTAAAGAATATTAAAACCTAATTTAAAACTGGCAACTCTATTTTCTCACATTTTGAGATAATTCTTCATAATATTTAATAGTGGTTGTATATTTTATTTTAAAATATGTAAATAGAGCAGTGCTAACATAAGTAATAGTAATAGTCCAACTTATATATCTTAAAAAATCTTATAAATGATATAGCTATTAGAAAATATATCCAATTGTGTTTGTCCCTGTAAAATTTTGAAGACACTAGTGAAATCTGATAGAGTTACATTGATTTCAATTAGCAAGAGAGGATTAATCTTTGCACTAATTTTTCCTTGAAAAAATCATATTCCTCTCAATACAGTACCAGATTCCCATGGGGTAAAATCTGGATAGCAATCCCTCAAATAATTGGAATCAATAGAGTATTTTTCATCCTATCTGTGTTATGACATATCCCACCAAGAATACAAAAAAAAATCCTTACAAAAAAAATCAAAGTATAAATTACTAGGAGCTATTAATGTCTCATTAAATTTATATTTTATAAACATATCTCACTTTTAAAAAATTGAGTCATGCTTCTTAAAGAGACTTTTGTGGCTTAACCATCAACAGTCAGGGAAGATTATAGTTTTCTATAGTGCCCACACTAAAATATATAGTGCTACAGACCAATTAGAAACTAAAAGAACTGGGTACCAGGGTGGCTCAGTTGGTTAAGTGTCTGCTGTCTTCAGGTCATGATTTCAGTGTTCTGGATTGGAGTCCTGCCTCACGCACCCTGCTCAGAAGGCAGTCTGCTTCTCCCTCTGCCTCTGCCTCTGCCCCTGCTCCTGTTTTTCTCTCTCTATCTCTAGTAAATAAATAAAATATTTAAAACAAGAGAAGACAAAGGAACTCATAGATATGGGAAGTAAGAGAATTTACCAAGGGCTTAGAGGAGGAGATATAGCAGTTATTTAATGGGTATGGAGTTTCTGTTTGAGATGATGAAAGAGTTCTGGAAATGGATAGTGGTAACAGCCATAAAACATTGCAAATATAATTTTGTCACTGAATTGTATGATTAAATATAGCTAAAATAACATCTTATGCTATATATAATTTACCCCCTGAAATGCAAAACAAACAAAAGCAAAAGAAACATTATCAGACTTGTCTCCAGAGTATCCTACAAACCAATAAACCTTACTGTTACTCATTTCTTTTCCTATTCACATTCTACCATCCAACTGAGCTTAGCCCTCAAAAGTGTTGGGGATGTCATTTAATTTAATGATCCATTCTCTAGTCCATTGCTTATACCTTTGCCTGTTATCTTCATCTCTTTAATATTAATGACCCAGTGGAGAAGCTAAGGGCAGGGAAAGAAGGCTATGACTATTTGACTATCCTTGTTCTATATCCTTTATGTATAGGAATGGCTCCAGATGAGCTCTTTCCTGTGGAAATTCTAAGGAAGTTTTCAAGTTCTCTGAGGAACTACCCTAGGCCTTTGTTCCAGAGATTTCTATTTAACCTGTGTTTAGTATCCTAAGACAGCCTCACTGCCCCTCATATGTAAAAGCCTGATGAGTATTTCATTTTTAAAGTGAACTTATATTTAAAGGGAATCAGTGAACCCCACTATGAATGAAATTTTTGACAACTAGCTTGATAGAGGTGAGAGTGGGGGAGAACATGTTTTCCAGTGAAGTTAACCAGTTGCAATCAAGAGCATTTACAGGAATCACAAGGCCAAAGGTAAATGCCTGTTTCAACTCCATGCCATTATGCCATCTAAAACTCAATAGAAACAAGCTGGGAGGCTTTCATGATTTTTTTTTTTTTTTCACAAGAACTAAACTGACTGGCTTTAAAAAGTACAAGTGAAACTTCAGAGGGTGATGTGGCTCTGAAGAAATGGTAAAAGACTTAGCAGGGGAGGAGAATTGTAAAATCAGGGATGATTCTAAGGGGATCTATAGGGTAGTTAAACTGAGTTGGTTGGCTCCTGGGTCTGAACATCAGTCAAAAAAATAAAAAAACAAACAAATATATATTTTGGAGAAAGAAAACTGTGTTTAAAACTCAAAACAATGTTTGATGTTATTCTAATACCAATTTTTATTGTTTTCTAACATTTCCTTTTAAAACACATGTAACATTGGAATATTTTTACTTTTTTTAATAAAAAAACATGTAGGGGCTTGTTTATAAGCACAATAAACTATTTCATGGTGTAAATTATAGGATAATAATTCACACCTTATGCATTAAATGGAGCTCAGTACAGTCTTATATCTAACAATGCAAAGGATATGAATTGTTACATCATGATTCACATCCTGTTGTGTTGTGCTTCTTAAATACTATCTCTTTGGGAAAAAAAAAAAAGAAGTGTAGCACTTTGTACTTATCTGTCTCATTCTTAAATTTGGGTTTGGATACATGGTGTAGGAGGACTTACAAAAACGCAGGTCAAACTATACTTCAATGCTGTGGTATGCTATTTTTGTTTTACATTTTAAACATTTTATTGGCTAATTTAAATCAATATTTAATTTAAATCAATATAAATAACCATGGCAACAAAGAAATTCAGCAAACATTTGAATAGGTTTTACACATTTGTTGTACAAGCAGATTTGTTTATTAGGTGACTTTGGTTACTGTCCTTAATGTTAGGTATATCTATTTGCAACTTATTTTCACAACTTGAAATAGGGTTATAAATTAATTATCTGAATATAATTTAGACAGTAACATCTCTTTCACATTTAAGAATCCATCTTGGAAATACTTCAAAAATGTCCTTTACTTGTTAACTCTGAAGTAGAAGTATAACTGTTTTAATAACTTTACCTATTTTGTAAATGCTAAATATTTTCTTTAAAATTAAATTAAAAAGTGAAGATTAATTTTTATATAGAAATTCTTATTCATATGTGTCTATGTTTGGCTTAGCTAGGTGTTTCTTCTTATTAGCTTCAGAGTTTTACATAAAGACATAGGACCATTGGGGACAGTTTTGTTTGTTTAAAAAACAAACTTAATCTCAGAAAAATTAAGCTAAACAAATTTGGTAATAAAGCATTTAAATATTTCAAATTTTCAGTTGTAGATTTTGTGATATCTGCTGCCTGAGTCTCAAAATTTCTTTTGTTTACATACTTAATACTGAAAGAGCCAATATTTAGCTTTTGGTTAAGATTTTATATATATATAAATATATATATATTTATATATATGTGTGTATATATCTACATATGTATACATATATGTGTGTATATATATGCGTGTATATTTGTATATATGTATATCTCTTATATATCTCTTATATATCTAATATCATATATACACATATTTATCTATCTAGTAACTGATTTCCACTAGCTACATGTTGTTATTTAAATTTAAACTTTAATTAATTATAATTTTAAAAATTTAAAAATTTAGTTCCTTAGCCACACTAGCCACGTTTTAAATGCTCAATATTCACATGTGTTTAGTGACTACCTCTTTAAACAATTCAGATATTTTCATCATTACAGAAGTTTTCTATTAGGCTGTGCTGTGTGTGTATATATATATATATATATACATACACACATGCACAAATATGTATTTATGATTTAAAACAAAAAACATGTATTTTAAAGTGATTACTTCTACTTGCTATCTAAATTAAGTAGACAACAAAAAATCCCTAGGAACTCTAGATTAAATTTATCTAACTCTCTTAAAGGAATTTTTAAAAATTCATTAAAAAATTATCTCAGTGTGTTGCTCTAATTTTTGCAATTTTTTATTGGTTTTCCTGCTTTTAAACATTTCACTTTACCTCAGTATACTAAATAACAGTTTTTGCTATGGGACTGCACTATTTATTTAAGAAAATGTGCATTCAATACACTACCAAACCTTATAACTAAAGGAAGTGGAAAAAAAACCAGCAAGCAAATAAAGCCTAAGATCAACAGAAGGAGGGAAATAATTAAGACTAGAGCAGAAATAAATGATATAGAAATAATATAGAACAGATCAATGCAAGTAGGACCCGGCTCTTTGAAAGAAATTAAAAAAAAAAGATAAATCCCTAGACAGACTTATCAAAAATAAAAGGAAAAGGATCCAAATAAATAAACTCACAAATGAAAGAAGAGAGATTACAACAAACACTGTAGAAATACAATTATAAGAGAACATTATGAGAAATTAAATGCCAACAAATTGGGCAATCTGGAAGAAATTGATAAATTCCTAGAAACATATAAACAACCAAAACTGCAATAGGAAGGAACAAAAAAATAAATGAACTCATAACCAGCAAAGAAATGGAATCAGTAATCAAAAATCTCCCAACAAACAAGAGTTTAGGGCCAGATGGATCCCCAGGGGATTTCTACAAATCATTTAAAGAAGAATTAATACCCATTTTTCTGAAGCTATTCCAAAAAATACAAATGGAAGGAAAACTTCCAAACTCATTCTATAAAGCCAGCATTGCTTTGATTCAAAACCAAAGACCCACTAAAAAGGAGAATTGCACACCAATATTGGCAATGAAAATGGATGCAAAAATTCTCAATAAGCTACTAGATAATGGCATCTAACAATACATCAAAAGGATTATTCACCATGACCAAGTGTGATTTATTTCTGGGCTGTAGGGTTGGTTCAATATCTTCAAATCAGGGGTACCTGCGTGGTTCATTTAGTCAGGCATCTGCTTTCCCCTCAGGTCATGATCTCAGGGCCCTGTAATTGAGCTCTGTGTCCAGCTCCCTGCTGAGTGGGGAGTCTGCTTCTCCCTCTGTCCATCCCCCAGCCTGTGCTCTCTCTCTGTGTGTCTATCTCCATCTCTCTCTCTCAGATAAATACATAAAATCTTAAGAAAGATATCTGCAAATCTTTCAATGTGATACACCACTTTAACAAAAGAAAGCATAAGAATCATATGATCCTCTCAATACACGCAGAAAATTCATTTTATAAAATATAGCATGGTTTCTTGATGAAAACCCTCAACAAAGTGGGGTTAGGGGGAACATACCTCAGCATCATAAAGGTCATATGTGCAAGACCCACAGCTAATATCATTGCCAATGCGGAAAAACTGAGAATTTCCCCCCTAAGGTCAGGAACACCACAAAATATCCATTTCACCACTGTTGTTCAACATAGTAATGGAAATCCTAGTCTTAGCAATCAGAAAATAAAAAGAAATAGAAGGCATCCAAACTGGCAAGGAAGAAGTAAAACTGACCCTCATTGCAGATGCCACAATACTCTATGTAGAAAATCTGGAAGAATCCACCAAAAAATTGCTAGAACTAGGAGGGCACGTATCGCATGGAGCACTGGGTGTGATACATAAACAATGAATCTTGAAACACTGAAAAAATAAAATTAAATTTTAAAAAATTGTTAGAACTGATATATGAATTTAGCAAAGTCACAGGATATAAAATCAACATGCAGAAATCTGTTGTATTTCTATACACCAATAATGAAGCAGCTGAAAGAGAAATCAATGAATCAATTCCATTTACAATTTCATAAAAAAAAAAACCCATAAGATATCTAAGAAACCTAACCATAGAGGTACAAAATCTGTACTCTGAAAACTATAGAACACTGATGAAAAAAAATTGAAGATGACACAAAGAGATGGAAAACCTTCCATGCTCATGGACTGAAAGAACAAATTTTGTTAAAATGTCTATAATACTAAAGCAATCCTCACATTCAAAGCAGTCCCTATCAAAGTAACATAAGCATTTTTCATAGAGCTAGAACAAACAATCCTAAAATTTGCATGGAAACACAAAAGACCCCAAATAGCCAAAGAAAACCAAAGCTGGGACATCACAATTCCAGACTTCAAGCTATATTACAAGCTGTAATTACCAAGACAGTATGGAACCAGCACAGAAACAGACACAAAGATCAGTGGAACAGAATAGAGAGCCCAGAAATGGGCCACAACTAATCTGTGACAAAGCAGGAAAGAATTTCCAATGGAAAAAAAGTCTCTTCAACAAAACATGTTTGGAAAATTGGACAGCCAATAATGAAACTGGACCACTTTCTTACTTGATATACAAAAATAAATTAAAAATGTATTAAAGACATAAATATGAGACAGGAAAACATCATAATCCTAGAGGAGAACACAGGTAGCAACCTCTCTGACCTTGGCCATGACAACTTCTTCCTAGACATATCTCTAGAGCCAAGAGAAAGCAAAGAAAAAAATGAACTATTGGAACTTCATCAAGACAAAAGGGTTCTGCACGTGGAAGGAAACAATTAACAAAACTAAAAATCGACCTTTGGAATGGGAGAAAATATTTACAAATGACTGATAAAGGGCTAGTATCCAAAATCTATAAAGGACTTATCAAACTCAGCACCCCAAAACAAATCATCCAATTACAAAATGGGCAAAAGACATGAATAGACATTTCTTGAAAGAAGACATACAAATGGCCAACAGACACATGAAAGACTGCTCCATATCCCTCAGCATCAGGGAAATACAAATAAAAACCACAATGAGATGTAACATCACACCTGTCAGAATAGCTAAAATTAACAACTCAGGAAATAACAGATATTTGTGAGGATGAAAAGAAAGGGTAGGAACCCTCTTACACCTTGGTGGGGAAGCAAGATGGTGCATCCATTCTGGAAGACAGCATGGAGTTTCCTCCAGAAGTTAGCAATAGAACTACCCAAGACCCAGCAATTACACTACTAGCCATTTACCTCAAGGATAGAAAAATACAGATTTGAAGGGATACATGCCTCCCAATGTTTACAGCAGCATTATCAACAATAGCCAAATTATGAAAAGAGCCCCAATGTCCATCAACTGACGGATAGATAAAGAAGGGTGGTATGCACACACACACATGCACACACATATACACACACTATGGAATAATACTTAGCCATCAAAAAATGAAATCTTGACATTTGCAAAGACATGGATGGAACTAGAGTATGTAATGCTATGGGAAATAAGTCAGTCAGAGAAAGAGAAATACCATATAATTTCACTCATATGCAGAATTTAAGAAACAAAACAAATGAACACAGGGGAAGGTAAAGAAAAATAAGATAAAAACAGAGAGGGAGGCAAACCATAAGAGACTGTTAACTATAGAGAATAAATGAGGGTTACTAGAGAGGGGGTAAGGGGTGGGCTAAATAGGTGATGGGCATTAAGGAGGACATGTGTTGTGATGAGCACTGGGTATTATATGTAAGTATGGATCACTAAATTCTACTCCTGAAACCAATACTACACTATACATTAACTAATTTGAATTTAAATAAAATGCTGAAAGAAAAAAAGAAAAGAAAATATGCATTCAAAATTGCTTTGAGGAAGATTTAAAAAGATAAAAGTGGATCCCAGATTCCTCTTTGTTTACACACATTTGATGGATAATATCGCCCTTGATTTATGCAAAATGTAATCATTTTTCCTTTTCTCTATGTTGTCTAAGATATTTTCATGTAATTATTATATAGATTTATGTTTACTGATTTATGAATACCTATTATAGTTTTGTCTCCAATACTTAAGTAAACTATGCTATAATTGGATTTGACTGCAGTTGTTTTTATAATTAATTTTCATGTTTGTTTGCTGAATGTATTATGTACACCTTTGAGCAGTTTGCCACATGCAATTAATTGTAGAATATTTGACCTGATATGCTATTTTTCCTTTAATTAAAACTCCAACTCATTGCTGTGATGAAGATTGGCACAGTGGAAAAGGCAAATACAAAAAAAAGTGTAAATTAACTAGCTTCAAGGAAGTGTACACACTGTGGGAAGAAGTGAGAAGAGCTTAATGTCATCTAATATTTATCTTGTGCTCTAGCCTATGGAAATTATCGTGACATGTTATTCATTCAAGCACTCATCCCTTAGTCATTTCTTTACCAACTACTATATATGTTACTACCTTAGATGAATGTAAAGCTAAAAAATCATGAAGCAATGAGAAAATCAGAGTAGTGCAGTCATTAAAGACTCAAAGCATTTTCAAGTAGATTAAGTTTTGCTGAACTAAAGTAAAATTAAAGGCAAACTTTTATTTTATTTTATTTTTTTAAAGGCAAACTTTTGAAAGCATGGTCAGTGACCATGCACGGCTCTCCAATTGTTGGTTCCTGCTACATGATGACAGTCTTGGTACATGCCCAAGCCTGGTTGTAGCCAATGGAGGGTCAGCAAGAAGGTCACTGTTGTGCAACTGGGCAATGTATAAACAAATAAGAAACACAAAGCCTTTACTATGCTGCAGAATAGCTATGCAGAGATAGCTAATAGCTATCTCAGCTATGCTGAGAATACATACATATTATCTCATTTGATTTTTCCTGTCCTTTCATGGCTAACTCACATCCCTACATTCTCATTTCTCACATTGTGTGTTTCTTTCATAGTCAGACTTTGACTTATATCTACTTCTGCCCTTAACAGAGATTTTCCTGTATCTCTGTAAGTGGAGGATGTGCAGGACAGTTGACCAATGTCCAGTGGCCCCGTCAGGCACTCTTCCTTACTTCACTAGTGAGAGGCCATTTAACTGACAATATTTCCTGCCACTGCATCCCATGCTTATTCTTGCCAACTGTACATCTGTGGACAAAATGTCCAGTGATTTCTTTCTCACTCATTGAGCTCTGTAACTCCAAAGACCTCATCTACTCCAGCTCCGAACACCCAAGAATTTTAATCACTAAACTTATTTTACTTCTCAAGTTACAAATTCTGCCTTTATCCCTCTTTCCATCTCTTTCATCAGTATTCACTGAATAAATTCATCATGAAAATATCAAGATTAGACTTATTGTCCAGGGGCTAAAAGTATGTATGGAAGGACATACTATAATAAAACAAACAAACAAAAAACAAAAAACAAACCCTACTTTTAATAAAAAGAAATTAATCAAGCTTCTATAGTTTATCTTTCAAGTGTTTCATATGTGGGGAAAAGTGTGTGATGTATAAGCAAAACTAATACTATACATGTTACAAAATTCACATAAGGCTCTGTTTTACGCAAGTGCATTCTATACAATGAAAGGGATTTATCAAATTATAGCTAAATGTATCTTAAATGACCTATCTTGTTAGACTTTTCATAGAGATAAATTCACAAACATGAAATTATCATTTGTTGCATACCATAGTTTTAAATTTTGCTTTGAAAGACGTCAGATACACAGTTAATTTTTTGAATGAAGTACCAAATTCTAATTAACTAGATTAGCAGATGTTTTATAATTTTCAGCAAACTACTGCTTATATAGGATATGGAAATATACATGTATTTGCTCATTTCATTCTGAGAGAAATTCTATGATGTGGGTAGTAGTTTACCCACTTACAGCTGGGGCACAGAGAGGCTCAGTGACTCACCCAGGGTCACACTGCTTGGGATGGAGTTATATTCGAATGCAAGCCAGCTCCATTTTAGGGCCTCATCTCTCTCAGAAGTACTCACTGAGTATGTGATCAGAGTTTTAAGCATGGAAGTGATAAAAGAAAATTTTTTAAAAAAGTGATAAAGAAAATTTCCTTTATTTATTCTTTTTTGAGTAAAATTGAAAGCAAAATCTCTGAGATATGTCATATGAAAGAAGACTTTCTCATCCTTAAGGAAAGGATTGACTTCAAAAATTATTCCAGGAGTATTGTTATAAGAACAAAATAGAGAAAAAAATCATAAAATTGTTTTTTTTAATGTTCCTCATATAATCAAAACAGAAGCAGCCATACTTTCTCAAAGGCCATACCCCTCTTAATCCATTCACACTTATGTTTTCAAAGGTGCACTTACTACATAATATGATTTTATGTTTGAGTTTATACATTTCTTAATCACCTAACTCCCTAAACATAGTGTATTTGGTTTGTTAGCCAAAAAAAAAATAAATAAATAAATAAATAAAATAAAAGGAGAGAGAGCGAGCTAATACACATCATTGCTTGTCTTCTCTAAAAGCACCCTATCACTCTAGCAAAGAAAAAGTGTCTAAGGTTAATGTAGGTCACATCAATTCAGGTATTTTATTTTTGGAGTAAACAAGACCAAAAAATAAATATGTAAAATCAGTCTTGAAGCCAGTAATAATAATAAGATATGTATAAATGAATGGTTATTATTATTATTTTTTTAATATCTAGAGAGCCAAAATAAAAAAAAAATGTAAACCCTTTCACAAGGCCATGGGACAGATAAAGACAGGAGAAGTCTAATTGTAGTGTATCCTGTAACGGAATCACAGTCTGTGTAGAAGCTGATTAAGGTTAATTTGAATCACATCAATTTGAATTAACATGGCCTTTGCAGAATGAACAACACCTCAGTGCCAACATGATCAATTAGTACCTTTACCTCCGTACATCCTCCTGGAAAGGTTAGATTTATTAGTTATCAAGATAACATTTTAGAATGCAAATCCATGTTACTTCATTTCCTCTAACCCACCTCAACTAAGCACCTGAAAATGCTCAGGACAGATGTGTCTTGGAAGGAATCATCTACAATGTAAAGCAAGAAAGGATGTACGGAGAAAAGCACAATTTTACTGGAAAGATATAATTTTGCCTGTTTACAAATGATGTATACATGAGTTCATGTTATCCAGTTAAGTTAAACTTATAACTCAGGATAAATAACTGGTTATATTGTTAGGCATATAGTCATTTGTGGCCCATATGCATTTTAAATTTCAGAGTTTGTAATTCCCCGATATCTTATATTCTAACTGTTCACCTCCACCTCCTTATTCCTATATATTTTCATTATTCATATTTACACTCATCTGTTATGTAACAATCACTGAACTCACTTGCTTAAAATAACAACAACAAATATTTGCTCCTGATTCTGTACCCTGGGAAGATAAGCACACAACTCGTGCATTCCCATTTCATGTGGTTTCTGAATAACTCGTCTAGTGTTTAGGCTTAGAAAATGGTGTCACTGATAAGTCTGTTGCCTCACCTGGTATGGCTAAAATGGTTGAGGATGGCTGGACTTCTCTGTCTCTACTTCTTAGTCTATTATTATTCAGATCTTCTGTTTCCATAGACTGTCTCTTCCCAAAGGTATGTAGACCTCTATATAATGACTATGTTCCATAAGAAGTTAACTGAAACTGCTAGGTCTTTTAAATCCTGGACCTGAAAGTCATACAGTATCACATCGACCATTTTCTATTCAGCACAATTCAAAATTCAAGGGAATGGGAAAGTGACTCCAAATTGGATGGAAAGAGTGTCATATGCCTACATGGATGGGAGAAATTGTTGGTGACATCTTTGCAATCAGTTGATATCTCATAGCTAAGGCTGCATCTTGTTTTAGAAACCTTCCCTTACATACCAGTCAAATGAAGGTAGGCCAAGGTTCTGCCTTTTGCATTTTTCTACCCTTTACCATTATACTTCTCACACTTGATTGATATGATTTGTACCAAGACCATAAGACAAGACCGTAAGACTGTAAGAAACAAGAACATCATCAGTCCTTAATCATCCTTCATCATCTGTATTTAGAACAGTTCTAGCTCAATAAAAGACTACCAAATGTAATTCAAATTTTATGATTTTCTAAGATTATGATGGCCAATTGAGGAAAGTTGAATTCAGGAATAGGAATACCCACACGAAACTCATGGTGATCATGTAACTAGAATATTTCATGAAAAAAACAAAAAAACCTCACAGGAATATAAAATGATGAGAAAAAGAAGGCCCAGAAGTTTATATTATAATAGTGTATTGCTCTAAAGGGAGAAACATAAGACTTTGTTTCTACTTCACTTTTATTTGCATCTTTGCTTTAATTATAGTAACTCATTCTTGCTTCACTTAATATGTGTATCTGCATATGGTATATGTATTTATTCTCAGGGTTGTAAATTTTCACAATTCTACATTTCACCCTTCAAGAAATATAAGAGAGACAGGTATTAGAGGGTGTGGAATCATCCTGAGTAAAATTTCAGAACCAAAACTTTGAGAAAGCAAACTATTCATCAAAGTCCACAGCCTGCATCAGTATATTTGAAAGTTGTGGGGTCCTCTTCTTCCTCTAGCATTTCCTTTTGTCTCTTATTTCCTTTCCTCACTATTGAAAATAGTGATGAACTTGTAACAGTCCAAATGAAACTATTTCAAAGCAGCAAGATGACTTGGAATGAACCCATTTTTCTAAAATGCAAAAAAAACACAGCATATATTTTGTTTGTTTATTTCTTTAATGCAACAGAGAGCTTGATAAAACCCACAGCTAACTCCCTTACTTCTTCTAAAGGTAGGCGAGAAAGAGAAATAAGGATCTGACTATGATACATTCTCTGGCTGTGAAATAAAACTGTGTCAATGAACAGAACACCTGTGAAATCTTATTTTTTAACTGAAAAAATAATTATAAATAGATATGCATAGTCATACCGAGGGAGTTTCACATGCCAAGGACTGCCTGGATATAATAGAAATTTTGTTTTCAACTAGGAATCACAATGAGAAATAGATAAACTGTTAGTGTCCTGTTTTAGTAGTAGCTTTATTTGTATACATCAGGATTTAAGTTGTTAGTTTGCCAATTAATTTCATTAGCTATCTTTTTCTGTTCATTATGTTGAAGGCTATAAGGAAGGTCTATTTGAAATGTGTTCCCAGAGCTATGCTTTTTCATTAGAAAATCACTTTAATGTGAAATTTATCTGTTAGACCGAGGAACATGAACACAATAAATAAACTTACAATTTTCTTCTAATTATCCATATACGT
The DNA here is from genome assembly GCA_004024625.1 of Mellivora capensis. NCBI lineage: Eukaryota > Metazoa > Chordata > Mammalia > Carnivora > Mustelidae > Mellivora > Mellivora capensis. The sequence goes on from PISX010014759.1 coordinate 37,813, forward strand.
AAGTCACATGGTTAGAAATTCTATGGCAGACACGGGAGAAAAATACAAAGCAAGGAAAAACTTGTTCAGAGGTTGTTTATGTTTTTGTCTTTTTTTTTTAAATTTTACATTATTTATTTATTTATTTTAGTGAAGAAGGAATTATTAAAAAGGCTAAAACCTAGGCCCTTCCCACACTATTCCTGCAGAGGTTGGGGTTAATGGAGCATCTAAAAGTGCATGCTCCCTTTTCCAAAATGGTTATGAAAAGACAGGAAATGAAGAGAAACTGCCTATGAGAAGACTGTTCTCTGAGACTAGCCCCTGTGGTTCATATAAGAGAAAAAATAGTTCTGAGTAATGATAGAGGTAATATTGCCACTTCTTGAACACCACCTTTCTGGCAAGACCATTATGGTCAATCTTAGTGGTCAAATGTCCATCTTTGGAAGCATTCTGAACATATAATTACTTAATATAAAACAGCTACCATAACTAGATTTTACTAACACTACATGTTTTATTATATTTTCTAGCAATAGATTGTTACAAAAATATCATGAAAGTTTCTTGTAGCAAACACTGGTCTGTGAATTTAAAATATTGACATCTAGTGTTGAAATATGTTGACATAAACTTACTAAAATTAAAAATGTAACAGATATTCATCTGCATTTTGTTTAGCTAAATACGTCTGTTTTTTTTTAACTTGCATCCAAAGAACACTGTGGAGTTTTAATCTATTTCCTGTCGCTCCCATTTAATAATTATGTCTGGTGTTTGTTCAACTTAGCACATTTCATATTCATCAATGCAAATAGCCTGTCTTTATATATGGAACTCTGAACAATGTTTGAGTAAACTATTGGATGCTTCATTCCATTTAACAAATAATTGCTGTACAGATCCTTGTACCTCATATTCCACTTAAGCACACAAAATTAATACATGTATGACACATAGCATATAAACACATATATAAATGCATTTAATTCATTTCTGTTATATGTATACAGTGTGTGTTTGGTTTATATTATTTGACAGAATATTCCCACAAGAGTAATATGAAATATTTGGAAATGTTTAGGACATAATAAGAAAATATTTGACCCTATAGAAAAATAAACAAACAAATTAACTATAAAAAAGAAAAAAAATGAGAAAAGAGGACAAACTGTGTTGTTGGAGACAGTTATTAAAATTAGTTGTATTAGTTCATGAAGAGATAATCTCTTGAGTCTAAATTTAATAATCTTTAAATTAGAGGAAATCAGATTGGCCTCATTTAATTCTAGTGATGATTAAATTTATAAGAAAGGCCTGGCACAAAAGAGATGCTCAATAAATAGTCCATTCTTCCTCTAGCATTATTCAAGCAGATGCATGATGTTTGCTTATTCTTTTTAATCTAGGGAGAGTATATGGTCCAGGAAAAGGGACAAGTGCTTCCATTTTAGGAAAATATGGGTTCCAATCTGTCTGTGCCTGTGATTTAACCCAAGTGAAATTTTCTAGTCTAATTCCTATATCTACAAAATATATTTCAAATTACCGAGTACCTAAGAATGCAATAATTATTATTAAGGACAATGTATATCACTCATGCAGTATATCACTTGGTACATAGTCATGGCAATCACAATAGTTATATTTATATTTTACTTTATCATGAGCATTGAGCTAAGCACTTGATACACATTATCTTATTTAATACCCAATAATTTCACTGTTGAAATTATTATTAGTTTCTCAAATTACTTTTAATTACTTAAGCAAATCCAATAGAACTTTCTGTAATAATGGAAATTTAGGGGTTTGGTTTTTGTTTTTTGAATTGTCTATTATGGTAGCTATCATCCACATGTGGCAAATGTAGTGTAGACCGAGGACTTTTTAAAAAATTTAATTATATTTAATTTAAAATTAAATTTTAAATTTAAAGTTAATTTAAAATTAACTTTAAGTAGCCACATGTGGCTGATGGATACATATTAGGCACACGAAGCTAGTCTATATAGATATCACACTAAGCATATAGATATAAATAAAAGTTAACTTGGATCTCTTCTCTAACATCAGAAATACTTAAAAGTTATACCACATAACTCAGCACCTAATTTTACATTATCCTGTTGAATATTATTTATTGTATATTAGTGCTTTCTCCCCAGATATTGCTGTGAATGTCCTGAGGGCAAGTGGCTATTTCTTGTTTGTTTGTTTGTTTGTTTGTTTGTTTTTGCTACTTGCCTATGTCAGGAAACCTTTGCAAAATCCTACCCAGTTAGGGTGGAAGTTTCCTTGCTCTTTTGCCAAATGATAATGCTTCCTTTATCTGTGAATATTTGGAACTAGTAAAAACTGCCAAAATTTAGTCTATACAATTCCCAAGAAGTAATTCAAATAAAAAAAAGAGACCAAATATGACATTCTCTTTATATCATAACCATATCAAGATAATTTATACTTTTTAAAATTTAATATTTTAATTTGTAGCATTTTTTAAGTACTTTGTTAAGAAATAGAGAAAACCTGCTTCTTGGGGCCCCAAATAAGAAAAAAAATTAATAAATTCAAATGGCAACATTGTTAATCATTTGGTGATTAAAAGAATATGTTACTCTAGGTCAGAGAGAATGAGAAAAATTGCCCAAAGATTTTAACTGGGATCAAACCTCCTTTTTGTTTATCTGTTACAGGATGAAAAAGATATCAAATAGCTCTGATACTTTTAGAGGAAATAATTTATGAATGAAGGAAAGAGAGACAACAGGAACTATATCTCATATAGCAAATAAAAATTATAAGTCATTTTGCCCCCAAACAACACTAATGGATGTCTTTGTCTCAAAATATCACATGATGCTCACTCAAAGTTTTAAAAATAATCTATAAATTAATGGGGGAGGCCTGTCTATTTAGGAAAAGTAATTATCCCTTCATAATTTGCATAAATGATTTTTATCTCTTACTTAATCCTTATAAGTACATTAAGATAAATTTTTGGAACTGGAAAACTGGTATACATTATGCATTCCAAACTCTTCTATTATGGGGAAGAAACAGTATCCCAGAAAATAGGCAGACTTATTCAATGCAATCAAGCTTATCAGCAGTACAGTAAGAATGCAAATACACTTTTTTTCCCCTCAGTTTGATGTTTTTTCTAAATTATGTTGAAGGATTAAGATTACTCTTGGCACAATACTAAATTTATAAAGAACATGTAACCTTAACAACACTAATAATGTGCAGTAAATAACCAAGATGAATTTTGCAAATAGAAAACTGTTTTTTTCCCCAATTATTTTAAAGGCCTATCAACCTTAGTCACATTTGGGATGCTCATATACCCTAACTAAAGAACATCATAACTATGACCCTATAGTTCTATTATAAAACATGGTATGAGTCACTTTTGGGATAGTCAAGCTTATAAAACTCTCTTGGAAAATCCAACTTCATTTACTAATTCCATTATCAAATTATTGGGCCTACTAAAAACTTTTTTCATAATCAAATCAAACAGTACTTACTAAGCTTTGATCAATACTTTCTTTCAATGAATACACTACCAGGAATAGGGACAGAGTTACTTCTCTCCTGTTCTAAAAGGCTTTTTGCCTATGCATTTCCATACTGTGTTAAAAATTTTCATAGAAACACATAAAAACTCAGCTAATAGATATCATAGAAACACAGAGAAAGAAAGGCCAATGCTCAAATAAGCCTTCACAGCTGCTTGACGAGGCTCTCTACAGGCTTCCCAGGGTATGCAGGTGAAACAACTAGTATTTTGCCAAGAAGTTCCCCTCCAGGGTACTCAGAGTCGTATGACCATCCAACCCAATTTTACTTTAGCAGAATTTATTGATTCAATCGGACAAACCATCATATATGAAACATGGGCCATGAAATAACTGCTAGATAGCATATTTAAATTCCATTCTTGGTAGATAAAATCCAGGATTTTTAAATTATGATTTCATCCATTAATAAAGTGTGACCACACATAATATTTTGTTACTGAAAGAAATCCGGAAAATAGCCTTCTTTTTAAAATTCACAGGAAAATGCTGCTGTAATATTTGTAATTCTAATTTAGTTACAAACAAAATAAGTTGTCTATTTATGTTTGCATTCACTCAGTCACTGAATTGATTAATATGCATTCATTATATAATATATAATAACATAATATTCATATTATGTTATTATATATTAATATATTGCAGAGTTATAAGGTAATTTGACCGATTTTATTTAGTATGTGAGTCACAACAAACAGTTATGTAACCACAGAGACAAAGGTACTTTCAGAAAAGTCTTGAGAAATAAGGAGATCCAACAATAGTCAGTCTTTAATGTTTCTATTTTGTGACTCCCCCTCCCACAAAATAAAAGTGATGTAGTTTTTATACATGAGGAATACATATAGTTCCCATAATAAGGAAAACATATCTAGAGCCATTATCTCATTCATTCACCAAATGTTGACTAAGGGCTCACCATGCATGAGGCACTATGCTGCTAATTGTGCAGGGTATATAAACAGACAAAATACACGTAAGATATAGCAAGGAGTTGTACAGCAACAAATAATCACTTGAATTAACCAAATGCCAAAAAAAACCATAAGGCGACAAGGAGATTAAAGAACATTCATGACTGGTTTGTCTCTTTTCTCTCTGTATCTACCTAACCAGTATCAATTCTTCTCAGTACTCTTGTAAATTCTTAAGTATACTTGTAGTCATTTGGGACTCTTACGTACCACATTTTACTTATTTATTTATTTTTTACAATTTTGTATATCTGCTGACTAGTCTCTAAATACATCAGGATCCTTTTTCTATACTTTCCTGGCTCCTAGTCATTGTTTAAGTCTCCAATAAACATTACCATAAAGATTCCCCTCAAACAAAATTTTATTTTCAATCTGTGTTTCCATAATACATTCATGCTATAAGAAACTTAGATAAATAATATAGATCTTCTGTTATGTATCTTTTCTTATTTACCATAAATCATTAAAAGTCAGGCATGTATGTATTTATACCCTTTTGGGTTCTAATCACTGTGATTCTCATACTTAATAGTACCTTGGATTCACTTAGCAAGTTAACAATTTGTATATTCCTAGTAACCTAATTGCTACTGATATCAAGCATCTATTCATGTGTTTATTGGCCATTTGTATATAATTTTTGGGGAAATATCTACTCAACTCCTTTGGTTATTTTTTAAACGGAGTTATTTGATTTTTTTATTATTGGGAGGGGAAGGTAGCCTCTGTTCTCACCTGGAGGAACTCCTTCATACAAATGAGCTGGGGTAAGGTTGGATTAGGGCCTATTATTACTGGCCTCCCACTCCAAGGGTAGAGCTTCTGTTTTACAGATGAGGGATGGGTGGAAGAAGAAATATCTCCTTCTTTTTTTTTTTTTTTAAAGATTTTATTTATTTGACAGACAGAAATCACAAGTAGGCAGAGAGGCAGGCAGATAAAGAGGAGGAAGCAGGCTCCCTGCTGAGCAGAGAGCCCGATGAGGGGCTCGATCCCAGGACCTCGGGATCATGACCCGAGCCAAAGGCAGAGGCTTTAACCCACTGAGCCACCCAGGTGCCCCGAGATATCTCCTTCTTTATCCTGGATGTCTCCACTGCTGCTTCTCTTGTCTGGAACTGAACGGCAACACAAAGTTGTATTAGGGGGTGAGGGATGGATAGGATGAGGAATGGTAGTGGCCTACCCACTGCAGGGAGAAACCGCAGCCTTAGATTAGGAGCTGGGGAGAAATGTAGTCCAGTCTTCTTGGCTATATATGCCTGGAGAGTTCTGTCAGTCTATGCTGGGGAGACCAGGATAGGTCATGGCTTAGATGATACGGACTCTCACTGTTCTTACTGGGACTTAGTAGCTTTTCTTAAATAAACATTTTTCCATTTGTTGTATGTCTTTAGAACAATTTCAAGACACTGTAATTTTTTTTTCCACATTTTCACCAATTAGGGTTGTTACTCTGGGGAGAGAATCTATGGAACTCCTCCTTATGCTACCACTCTGGAAATGCCATTCCTGTCCATATACATTTTGTAATATCTATTACTTATTGATATGTTTCACGCTGGGTTGCCTCTGTGTAATTCAGAATCAACCTCACATCTTGTATGCCCTCCTTACTATCACTACTTGGAGAAGTTTTATTAATTTTCTTGATGAAGTTTAAACATTGCTTTCTTTAAGGAGGTTTCTTGATTTCTCAAAGTGGTACATTCTCCTCAGCATCTTAATCCTCAGAGCCTTTTACTTGTAAATTTCTCCAGTTACTCATTTTTGTCTTAGTTTGGAGTTGTTCTTTTTCATCTTTCTTTCTGCCTTTGACCTTAAATTCCTCTAGAAAAGAACTTGTGTTTTATTTGTACCTCTTTTTAAAAATGTTGGCATGTGAAACAAATTACATCTAAATAGTTGTCTATAAACATTGGTCACAGAAATAAATTAATGAATAAATAACATACAAAATAACTCACTACTTGAAATATTGTGTCATAAAACTGTGCAGTTATCAAACTGTAACTTGCAAGGTTTTATAATACTATTTTGTCTCAGGCTTCTTTGATTCTAATACTAGCTTAGTCATATTCCATATATTTAAAATATATGAATTATGACAAAAACATGAATATATGGCATATTTAGTTTGGTCTTAATTTAAGAAGGGATTGTGAAGCTATTAGAAAGATATATAAAAATATAAAAATGACAGGGCACCTGGGGGGCTCAGTGGGTTAAGCCTCTGCCTTCAGCTCATGTCATGATCTTGGGGTCCTGGGATCAAGCCCCGCATCAGGCTGTCTGCTTTCCCTTTCCCTCTCTGCCTGCCTCTCTGCCTACTTGTGATCTCTGTCTGTCAAATAAATAAATAAAATCTTTAAAAAAAATTTTCCAAAAAAATATATAAAAATGTTATTTAATAGTTTAAGTTAAAAATCCATCAAGCTTAAAAAAGATTTGTTGGAGAAAAAGATATTAATAACATCAAATGGTATAATTGTACTAAATGTTTTCATGTGACAATTACAGACATATTTTAAAAGTTAAAATAGAATTTATTTCATTGAACTATTCCCCTTAATTTTATATTATCATCTTGGATATTTTCTAAACCTTAATCTCATAAGAGAAGGGAGAAAGAAAATGAGGAGGAGAAGAAGGAAAAAAGTTTCAACTTTCTCAAGATGTTGGAATCCCTAAAAGCAAATGGACATAATATATGTCTAGCAACAAAGAAAATGAAAATGAAAAGTAATGAAAATCATCATACCAATGAAAGGTCAATGATATTTGCAAAACAAAAAATAATGGGAAATTTGTAGGTCCTGTTTATTTACAAATTATCTTTCTAGGAACAAACTTATAATAGTAATAAAAATAATGTTTCATCCAATTATGGGATCTTAGACACCATAAGAAAGTGTATTTATACAGTATATTTTTGAATAAAGATGACTTTGGGATATAAATGAAGAGTAAATAAAAACCTTATCTATTTTTAAATATAAACTTTATATACCATTGATAAAAAGAATAGTATAAAAGACAAATCCCATAAATCAACAGTACCAGAATGGGAGTCTCTATGGACTGAGTAATTTAATGATGAATTCCTTCATCTAAGATTTTTGATCCCTACTCTGTATTAAAGTATTATGTAAATATAATACAATAGGGGTCATATGTCACTGCATTGTAAACCTAGAAACAGACTTAGAGAAACAACTATTTTATTCCTAAAAAAAAAAAATTGGAGGCCAGGTGGAATACTGTATACCATAAACAAAATGTGACAGAGCTTTTTTTTCCTGGAAGAATAATCATTCAGACAATTCTTAATCTACCTATAACATTGTATTTCCTAAGGTACTTAGTCTTTTCCTCAAAGTAAGAACAAGCAAGAGTAGAGAATAGAAAACTTGAGCAAGGAGATCAATGATAGGGCACAAACAACAACAAAAAAATTAAGGCAAAATAGTATCAAAAACATTTATAACCAGGGTAACAGTACTGCTGCACTTTAAAAATACAAAATAGAAAAAAAAAAATGCTTAGGACACAAAGTTAATGAAAGGGAACAGACACATAGATTTTTAACCATGGATCAGAGTCAAAATTACTTTTGGTGTTTCACAAAATGTATTAAAGTATAACTGAGTTATTCAGATTGAGTAAATTGGATTGATATGATAAAACATGGGTCAGCAAGCTATGGCCAAATCTGGTTATCTTCTGTTTTGTCAATAATTTGCACACAGCCACATCCATTTTTTATGTATTATATATGGCTCTTTTGACACTTTGATGGTAGAGTTGAATAATTGTGACTAAGACTTTATTGCTGACAAGGAAAAAAAAATATTTACTATATGTGTCTTTACAGAAGAAAAGTTTACTGACCCTATCATAGAATACATGCTCAGTGAGTGAGATATGTAGTGATTCTTTCACAATATTCATTTCATCGCACCAAAAAAGAAAATATAAGAGGAGATCTAAAAAAGTGTTCTGCACCCACAGATTATATAATTCGTTTGAAGGTGTGTAGTATGCATTACTTCAGGAGCTCATACTACCTTTCTTAATTCAAATTCCCTAGAAACAGAGCCTGAGAGGAAGATTTATGTACCAGTGATATATTAAGGGAGTGTCTTTAATGAAAACAAAAACAAACAAACAAAAACTGAAGTGGGTGAAAGGTAAGAATAAAGAGGGATTAACCAAGGATATCAACTCTGATCAAGTCTACTATGGCCTGATCCACATAGAAGGAGGTGGACCTAAAACAGAAATCTTACAGCAGAGTTTGTCCGGTTGAAACAAAGATACCTTCATATAAGCCGTTCAAAGGCTAGAGACTGCCCCCAAAGCCGATGGGTGGGTGTATATAACCACCGAACAAAGGTGCTTTCTTCCGGCTGAAGCAATTAGCTAGGAAAGTAATCAGTTGTGAGCACTAGTAACCAACACTTTAAAAAAGCCAGAGGATGGATGCATCAGCCTGGCACAGGAGATCTGGCTGGGGATCAAGAGCATGTACAATAATATCTTCTTCAAATACATTCTATTAAATATCTCCTGGGTTTCAGTCTTGATCACTACCAAATGATGCAACCATATAACAGATATTCAATGTTTATTATATGAGTTAATTTGCTTATCAACACCAAATGATGCTGCTTTAGTATTTTTATAATTAAGTAGAGGATAATGGATAAGAAAAGTCCCTCTTGTTTCTTTGGTTTGCATAAACTGAAAAGTTGAACTTGATCAATTTTCTTCCATTGACTGACATCAAGAACTTCAGTTGTGATAACATTCATAAGATCTATCTCTGCCAATGGAATAGTAATACAAGCATAATATTTCTTTTATCTTGTTTACACTTGCAAGGTAAAAGAAATAAAAATTGTCAGAAAAACTCAGCAGTTCACATAAATTTATGTCTTCTTAAACATTCTTCTCTACAACATAACCAAAGCACAGAGCATCATGCTGTATTTTACTGACATTGTAAAAAGCTTTTTTTTTTTTTTTCTTTAAGGTTTCTGTCTTCATGATTTCTTTTCTCCCATTGCTTTCCACAAGCCTCAGGAACAGCCCAAGAATATATACAGCCAAATATTTCTTCCTCCCACCCCTGTACCATGCAATCTATCCTCAATATTCTCACACAAAACACCGTGTACTAGGTTTTGAAAAGAGATGATAACCTAAAACAAAATAAACAAACAAAAAAACCCTGAAAAACTCAAAAACCCAAATGAAGCTAAAGCAAGTGTTTATAAAGAGTTGCAAATATGGTTCCAAATACGTCTTATTGGATGTTATCTGGTCATGCTACAAGGAGTTTGAGGCAATATACATATAATCACTGCATATGTCTTTAGACATATATTCTTCTTTCAGTTGTAACAGTAGTCACCTGACACTGAGGAACTCTCAGTATTGCCCAAATCAAGAAAATGCTCCCAAGTATCTATAATAGACTGTGCCATATAATGAGGTGCAAAATGTTGAATGAATTAATGAGTGAGCATATAATGAAATTGATACTGGCTACTTTCAGTAATACTATGGAGCATTAGACATTCTTTCCTCCTTGAGTTGTTCAAATCACCCGACGTGATTTCTAAATTATTTGTCATAAATATAACAGAGGTCAGTTTAAAATATCTGTTGTGCATGCATTTTGCAGGCATTAAAAGAAGAGCAGGACAGATATTGAGAGGAACTTAAACCAGGGGAGGAGACATGAAAAGATGGCAGGATGTAATTCTAAGGAGAATGAAATCAGTAATGCTTTGCTCAGTGCCTGTTCTAGTCTTTTATTAAAGACATAATTGACATATAATATTATATTAGTTTCATGTGTAGACAAAATGATTTTATATTTGTATACACAGTATAATGATCACCACAGTAGGTCTAGTACCATCAGTCTCCGAAGTTACATAACTTATTTTTCTTGTGATAAGAACTCTTAAGATTTACTCTCATCAACTTTCAATGTGCAGTATAACATGATTAACTACTGTCATCAAGCTGTACATTATATTCCCATGACTTTCTTATTTTATACTGGAAGTATGTACCTCTTAAACCCTTTCACCCATTTTACCTACCCCTCAACCCACTTCCAATCTCTCAACCACCAGTCTGTTCTATGTAACTATGAGCTTTGTTTTGTTTTGGTATGTTTGTTAATTTACTTTATTTTTAAAATTCTACATACAAAGGAAATCATATGATATTTGTTTCTACCTAATTTCATTTAGCATACAAGCTTTTGTTCTTATGTTTGAGTAGTAGTCCATTACACACACACATACACACCACAATTTCTTTATCCATTAATCTATTGATGAATACTTAGGTTGTCTCTGTATCTTGGCTATTGTAAGTAATGTTGCCGTGAACATGAGTGCTTATATCTTTTCAACTGGTATTTTTATTTTCCTTGAATAAATACCCAGAAGTCGAATTGCTAAATCACATAGTAGTTTTGCATTTAGTTCTTTTGAGGAAGCTCCATTTTGTTTTCCATAGTGGCAGAACAAATTTCCACTCATGGCAAGAGTATAAGAATTCACTGTATACACTATTCACTGTATACAGTATACAAAAAAAAAAGTTTCCTTTTCTCTATATCCAAACCAACCCTATTTTTCCTTATCTTTTGAATAATAATCATTCTAATAGGTATGAGGTGAAATCTCATTGTGTTTTTGATTTGCATCTCCCTGATAATTAGTGATGTTGAACATCTTTACAGGTGCCTATAAAAATAGCTGTTTAGATCTTCTGACCATTTTTCTTCCTGACCATTTTTAATATAACTTTTTTTGTCATTGAGTTGTATGAGTTCTTTATATATGTTGAACATTAACCCCTTATCAGATATATAATTTGCAAATATTTTCTCCCATTTAGTAGATTGCCTTTTTATTTTGCTGATGATTTCTTTTATAGTGCAGAAACTTTTTAGTTCGAGGTAGTCCCACCTGTTTATTTTTATTTCATTTCCTTTGCTTTCGGAGTCAGATCCCAAAACTCTTCACCAAGACTGATGCAGGGAAATGACTATGTTTTGTTCTAGGAGTTCTATAGTTTCAGATCTTATACTCAACCCTTTAATCCATTTTCCCCATTTTCTTTTCTTTTCAGTGTTCCAAAATTCATTGTTTATGTACTACACCCAGTGCTCCATACAATATGTGCCCACCATAATACCTACCACCAGGCTCACCCAACCACCTACCCCCTCCCCTCCAAAACCCTGAGTTTGTTTCTCAGAGTCCACAGTTCCTCATGGTTTGTCTCCCCTTTCGATTTCCCCCATCTCACTTCTCTCTATCCCCCAACATTCTCCATGTTATTCCTTATGCTCCTCGAATTAGCAAAAGCATATGATACTTGACTCTCTCTGCTTCATTTATTTCACTCAGCATAATCTCTTCCAGTCCTGTCCATGTTGACATAAATGTTGGGTATTCATCCTTTCTGATGGAGGCATAATACTCCACTGTATATATGGACCATATCTTCTTTATGTATTCGTCTGTTGAAAGTCATCTTGGTTCTTTCCACAGCTTGGCGACTGTGGCCATTGCTGCTATGAACATTGGGGTAGAGATGACCCTTCTTTTCACTACATCTGTATCTTTGAGGTAAATACCCACCCAGTAGTGCAATTGCAGGGTCATAGGGTGGCTATATTTTTAAATTTTTGAGGAATCTGCACACTTTTTTCCAAAGTGGCTGCACCAACTTTACATTCCCACCAACAGTGTGAGAGGGTTCCCCTTTCTTCGCATCCTCTCCAACACACATTGTTTACTGTCTTGTTAATTTTGGCCGTTCTAACTGATGTAAGGTGGTATCTCAATGTGGTTTTGATTTGAATCTCCCTAATGGCTAATGATGATGAACATTTTTTCATGTGTCTGTTACCATTTGTATGTCTTCTTTGGAGAAGTGTCTGTTCATGTCTTCTGTCCACTTTTTGATGTGATTATCTGTTTTGTGCTTGTTGAGTTTGAGGAATTCTTTATAGATCTTGGATATCAGCCCTTTGTCAGTATTGTCATTTGTGAATATCTCCTCCAATTCCATGGGTTGCCTTTTTCTTTTGTTGACTGTTTCCTTTGCTGTGCAGAAGCTTTTGATATTGATGAAGTCCTAGAAGTTCATTTTTCCTTTTGTTTCCTTTGCCCTTGGAGACATATCTTGAAAGAAATTGGTGTTGCTGATGTTGAAGAGGTTACTGCCTATGTTCTGCTCTAGGATTTTAATAGATTCCTACCTCACGTTGAGGGTTGTTGTTGTTGTTTTGTTTTGTTTTCCCTTAGTCTTTATTTATTTATTTATTTTTATTTACGTTTTCCAGAATTCATTGTTTATGCACCACACCCAGTGTTCCATGCAATACGTATCCTCCATAATACCCACCACCAGGCTCAACCAATCCCCCACTCCCTCCCTTCCAAAACCCTCAGATTGTTTCTCAGAGTTCACAGTCTCTCATGGTTCATCTCCCTTCTGGATTTCCTCCAACTCTCTTCTCCTCTCCAGCTCCCCATGTCCTCCGTGTTATTCCTTATGCTCCACAAATCAGCAAAACCATATGATACTTGACTCTTTCTGCTTCATTTATTTCACTCAGCATAATCTCTTCCAGTCCCATCCATGTTGATATAAATGTTAGGTATCCATCCTTTCTGATGGAGGGATAATACTCCACTGTATATATGGACCATATCTTCCTTATCCATTCATCCGTTGAAGGGCATCTTGTTTCTTTCCACAGCTTGGAGACTGTGGCCATTGCTGCTATGAACATTTGGGTACAGATGGCCCTTCTTTTAACTACATCTGTATCTTTGGGGTAAATAGCCAGTAGTGCAATTGCAGGGTCATAGGGAAGCTATATTTTTAATTTTTTGAGGAATCTCCACACTGTTTTCCAAAGTGGCTGCACCAACTTGCATTCCCACCAACAGTGTAAGAGGGTTCCTCTTTCTCCACATCCTCTCCAACACATGTTGTTTACTGTCTTGTTAATTTTGGCCCTTCTAACTGATGTAAGGTGGTATCTCAATGTGGTTTTGATTTGAATCCCCCTGAGAGCTAGTGATGATGAACATTTTTTCATGTCTGTTACCCATTTGTATGTCTTCTTTGGAAAAGTATCTGTTCATGTCTTCTGCCCATTTTTTTATGTGATTATCTGTTTTGTGTGTGTTGACTTTGAGGAGTTCTTTATAGATCCTGGATATCAGCCCTTTGTCTGTATTGTCATTTGCAAATATCTTCTTCCATTCTTGGGTTGCCTCTTTGTTTTGTCTTTGAGGTCTTTTATCTATTTCAAGTTTATCTTTGTGTATTGTGTAAGAGAATGTTTGAGTTTCATTCTTCTACACATAGCTGTCCAATTTTCCTAGCACCATTTATTGAAGAGTCTGTCTTTTTCCCACTGTATATATTTTCCTGCGCTGTAGAAGATTATTTAACCATAGAGTTGAGGATCCATATCTTGGATCCCCACTCTGTTCCACT